>JBAJNP010011635.1:0-14489 GCA_036877545.1 Yasuhikotakia modesta | reverse complement strand
AAAAGCATTTCATGCACATAAATAAATACTAAAATAATTACAATTACATTTATGAATTTATTAAAGACCCTCAGAATAACTTTGTAATTTATCCATCATAAATTCTGGATCATGAAATCAGTTCAACACAATCAGTGTCAGGTTAACTGACCTTTATACGCTGCAGTAATGTCATCAAAAGCAGCAATACGATTGGTTGACGGGGGCAGTTGAGCCCTCTGGATATTTACCATCAATTTAACACCAATAGTCTATTTCCAGTTGACATTTGTGTGTCTGATTATATATCATAAGCATATATACAAGTATTTTAAAAGACAGACAGACCACAGCACCACTGATACATTTAAATACTCAAAGCACTGGCAGCTTTGCTATAGTCACATTTTAAATGCTTTATTTCATGATAAAGTCTGTTGGGTTTATTCTATATTCCAGACTCTGTAAAATAACTGAGCTGCAGTCTTAATATTGCAGCCATGCTTTTCTTTTTTGCCTGTTGCATTTGGGTGTATAATTTTGCATTCATGGTAATTTGTCAGGGTGAAAATGAAAACGCATGAATTTCAAATGAGCGAACGGTCTGTGCTACTTCAGAACAAAATTGGCGATTGGACTTCTGAAAAGCACAAGTCACACAGACGAGATGGAAAAAGAGACCTGGAAAGATAAAAAGAAGAGAAATAAGAGAGAGAAACAGAGAGAGAGCTTGAGACTCATTTGTCGTGGGACGATTCCAGCATAAAATATTCAGAAATGAGGCTATTTGTATAATGATCCAATTGTACAGTAGGTGACACATCTAATATCATTTAATTAAAAATATATGATGGTTCCCCGATGAAGATCTTTTGGGTTATGCTAGATTTGCTAGACATTTGACTGACCCTTGATGACATTCTGAGGTGAGTCATATTTCCTTTCAGCCTGTTACTATAATGCATTCAAGCCATTTAAACGCTTTATTCATAGCGTATAAGAAAACACATTCATAACCGTATTAGAAAGTGACATATCCATGAATCCTGACACGGATGCAAAGGCCTTCATTAAGCCTGAAGCTTCACGCGTTGCGCTGACGGACGCGTCCGCTCACCTTGAAATTTTCATATTTAAATTACTTTGAACATTACATGTACAAGGATTTTTTTCTGAAGGCCTCAAACTGTCTTTAAGACAAACAGATTTCTGACGGAATGGTAATGTACTCATTATTTACACACCAGCGCAGGTTGCACGGGTGCGAAGCCACCTCTACCTCCTCTGCTGTCGCAGGAACTTCCTGCGAAAGTTAGACGCCTGTCTGTACGTCCCCAGCGGGTGACACTACTTCAGACGCTCCTGTCGACAGACCCCCTGCAGCGGCCAACCCAGCACACGGCCCCCTTGATCAGCCAACACAGCGCTGTACGATTCCTGACGTCCTCTGGTTGTGTCGCACTGCAGACTGTAATGAGAGCCAATGTGTGCATTGCAGCCCTGGTTCCTTGTTGCTCACACATGCCTGGTCCATCTTATCAACCCAGCTGCCTGGATTTTTTCCTACCAAGCACTTCAGACTGATCGCTATCTAGCCGCCTCATTTTCACACACCTGTCAAAGAAAAACACCAAAACTTTACTTGGAAGACAGCTAGGAAAGAAATGCACTCAAGCTGGTTTATTATAAGAAGGATTTTCAAGGCACTTTACCTAATGGAAGATGTACAGCAAACATATGGCACGATCACATGATGCATAGCTGCTGAAAAAGGGACAGCGGTCTTTATAATGGCACGCCAAGGAAATGCGCTTTCACGCATCGATCAAATACGTAAAGCAAATGCTTCTTACGTTTAAACTTGATTCTTGAGGGCGTCGCTGCGGTTTTTCCAACCATCGACCATCAGCAGCTGGAACGCCAATAACGGCCTCGTAAGGGCGCAGGAAAAAGCTGCAAGGTCAAGCGACTGCGTCTGTGGAAAAGGCTGGAGTAGATGTTAATGCAACAACTAATAAGTTCTCATGCACGTGAGAGGAGAGCTTGAGGGCCGAGGGGGAGGACAGTCTAGGTTCTTGCAAACTGTGTCACCAGATTTAAACAGGAAGCACATTGATCACAGGCTGACAAGCGACCTGCAGTGCGGCAGAACAAATGCGCTCTGGATGCAGAAACCTGAAGGACTGGAGACTGATTGACAGCCAGTGATCAAGCGCCATTCTCGAGGACAAACCCACTCAACCTATGACATGGCTTGAGGTGATTGACAGCACATGTGTGGGGGGGTAAGAAAGCAATGAAGACCATTGATTTAGCCATTATGGGCCTTGACCCTTCACCTTGCTTTAGCTAGTGAAAAAAACCTTAAAGGTATCTTACATGCACTCCTTTCTCTTTACGGATAAAACACTTATATACTTATTGCACCAGATAATTTTGTTTATATTAATGTCCAAATAAAAAAAAGTTAATAAGTATAAAAAAAGTATTAAAACATAAAAAATTGAATGATTTTTTCCTTTTCTTGACCAAACAAATAGAACTTCCTATAGCTCAATAATCATACAACAGTAATTGATTCCAAAATAAACAATAAATAATAACAATGGCTGACAGCAAACAGCACATAAATAATTAAAACAATAATTTTATGTAAATAATAAACTGTAAATATAAAATGTAAATAAACTTTTAAACTGATACATCAACTTTTTCATACCTGTGCATCCACACCACTGGGCGTCAGAATGTGTCCAAGACTTTATCTGTCATATCAGCTGCTGCAACATAAACCAGAAACCACTGAGTGCAGCTTTAAGCATTAAAAACAGTCCTGAGAGTAGATGCGGATTTCATGCGGTGCTGGAAACAGCCCTAATGGGAAAATCGGTGAATGGATGCATGGCAAAAGACAGGGCATAAATCACCCACTCTGCTTCCCGGAAGGAAAAGTGGCCTCAGCCGTACGGGGCAGCAATAGCGTTGACGGGGAACGCTTGTGTCATGATATCGTACGTTTGAGGCGAGGAAGAGTTCAGCCACACTGACCTCGTTCTGAAGGCACACATCGGTGGGAAATTGCCCAGTCGTCGCCACCGCACAGCTCATTCATCCAACCCTAAAAAACAATGAAAGAGTGACAGGGTACAGTAAGGCACACCGGGGAAGTGGAATTGTAGACGGTTATGTGATAGATTTGCCGCCACGTTACATTTAGCATGATACAGGAGACGCTTGCCTCTCGCCAGCGGCTGCGCGGTGCTTGTTGAAGAGTTGAATTCTTTATGAGTGTTTGTGACAACACTGAATCCTGTCAACTCTAAACCCCCCTTTACTGCAGCCCCCCGTTGTCACAAACATCCTCCAACAGCAGGTGCCCCCGTTTCATGTGACAGCTCCTTAATACCTGGTTTGATCTGCACAGTCATATCATTATTCCCCCCCCACATGCCAAACTGTTCGTTTTTGAAGTGGTATGAATTATTCCCACTCACGGGACATTTAATAATCATTAACAAAGGAAGCGCATGAAGACAGATCAAGAGATGGAGTTTTTGTGTGATTTACAATTTGAGATGGCTTCATTTTCTCTTAAATTTAAAGCCCCTTTGAAAGAGACAACAGTTACGTAAGAGGCGGAGCTTGTCTCTTCATATGTGGAGAAAAACGAGACGGTTGAAAGCTGCAGAAATTGGATAAAGCTTAAATCAAGCAGCTTCGAAGAAATTGCTCACACTTCTAAAACGTCTGACATATTTACAAAGACCTTCAGTAGTTCAGCTGCGGTTGTGTGGCACTATTAGAACTCAGCTGGATCTACACAGTTTGATTCAATGTACAACAAATTGTATATAAGAATCATAAAAAGTTCATCCAAAAATGTAACGTTTTTAACGACTGTGTCTTGCACAAATTTATTGTAACGCTCTTGTGTAACTTTTGTAAAATACAGGACACATCAAAGTCAGCGAGAAAAAGGGTGACAAAAAAATGTGAATGTTTGCGTTAGAAAAAGGCCGACGACAAAAGATGAGAACCACTGTGTGTCTACGCTGAGTTCAGAACCGGCGCGGTGTTTGTGGTGTGCAGGGCCGCGGTTTGACTCGGGTTGACAGCACTCCAGACGAGAGAGAAATAACTGGCTGTCACAGATCAAAGGGATAAGCAAGCAGCAGCGTTTGGCAGACGCAAAGCAGGACAGTCTCCAAACAAATTGTACAGGCTGCTGCAGAAGGTGTCTAAATATGTTCCTATCCTGAACAAAAGAAACAGGTTCCAGCTCTTTCATTCATTCTGTGAAGGTCTGTGTTTTTTCACAACCCCCTGAGCTTCTTCGGCTTAATCCCCCCTGAAACCCACCCACCGTTCCCCCCCATGTCAAATTAAATTAAAACAGTCTGAGACACGAGCTTATACTCTTTTCAAACATTGCCACCAATCAGACAATTGCAGAACGAGTTCAGCCAAGTCAAAATATTATGGAAGCGCTTTAATGAAAGTATGACTAATATAATTTTTTCTGACACTTTTGGCAACCTTTATTTTTCAGCGTTATCTAAATCGCAGCTTTCTCACAGCGGTTTTGACATGCGTTTCCAAACGCTGACCTTTTATCGGTTCATTTTGAGAGCGTGTTTGGCCACAACAGCAAAACAGCAGTAATGTGCTGGCAGACAAATGAGATCAAATTAATGCAGAACTACTCACATGCAGCTAAAAGCGTATTCTAGCAAATTACACAGATTTGGACACCATCAGCCCCCCGTGGTATCGCCGTAAAAGCTATACTGTAGATAGCAAGCCATCGCTTTTTATCTTCCTTTTGGAGATTTGCAAACACTGTTTGCAAATGTACAGTAAGATTTCTGCTCCGCTCCCTAAAGCGTCTAACAGCCCTCCAAACACACTAAACAGAATCTTAATAAAACACAACCGAGTGACTCAGCAATGTGAATTGGATTAAATACACGCAGGGCTAAGTGAATTCTGGTTGGCTTCCTGTTTAAAAAAATAAAAAGCACAAAATCGCTTCATCTGTACTTTTAAGTGAAATGTGTTGAACTTTAAACTCTCTCTCAGAGTTTGTGGGTGGCTCTGGGGAATACATTTTATACACTGTAAAACTCTTTTAAGACAAACCAGTTCAGCAGTCCCTGAATAACTAAACTGGGAGCCGACAGCAGATTTTTCAACAAATATTCTTGAAAGTAACATACTTGTTAAGAACTTGTTAAAAGAGCCCCTTCCAGATACGATGGCTTCCAAATGTTTTGCTTGGCAAAATGGATTCAAAAACTGCCAACATTTTGCAGGCTTCCATGAGAAAGATCTCAGCTAATGCTAGTTCAATATTGCCTCAGTTTCCAAATGCAGTTTGTATATTTAATAAAACAGCATCTCTAAGCACCACACAACTGGGGCCTGTGGAATTAAATTTCATAACTTTCATGTGACATCACTGATTATTGATGGCATCATATCACAGAAACTGCCCCTCCTAAAATCACCTGAGGTTCAGAAATTAATGTTTACACTACTGAGAACCTCTGGGCTCTTCAAAGCGCCTCAGAAAGAGCCTCAGAACCCCAGCAAGTTCTCCTGTGGCTTCATATAAACAGAAAACGATCTGCTATTGTATTTGAGAACTTTTCTTTTTAACAGGTTTGAAGGGACCTTGGGTTAGGTGCCTTTCGGCATCAAACCGGTAATCTTTCGGTTACCAGCCCTCAACATGAACCACAGGATCATCATTTATATGAAACAGAATCTCTGATCAGAGGCCACACTCTCAAAACTTGCTAAAAATATTTGGGTCAAAGAGCTGTTTTTTAAGCCCTGCACCGCTCATCGATTTTCTGAATGATGAGCAAAAGATAAAAATAAATCTGTCCCTTTCTGGTCGGTGGAAAGGGTCTGTAACCTTTCTGTACTCCACAGGACAGAGTTTCTTGTAAAACACTAATATCCCACCAAACTGCGATCAATGCTGCCTCAGTGATGTATTTAAAAATCAATCTTTTTCTTTTGTGTTTGCTATTTATTCTCCTCCCTTATAAATTCACGGATGCTTGTTGTTGCTCCTGCTTCCATCAGCCGCGGCTCCTCGGAGGATGACAACTTTTCGCTGTAGCTTTAAACTTGTTCATAGAATTCACAGTGATGGATGCGACGTACTCTGAGTCTCAGCGTTTACAACCGCTGATGTTTTTGTGGTCATGGCAACAGTGACAGACTGCTCAGCAGTGTTAACATCTTTGCTTCTCTTTGTTTTGAGTTCATGCATTTCATTACACAGCCTCGGTCTTTAGACTTAAGGCACAAATGCACATCTTTGCATTATGGAGCACAATGTCAAACCAATTACACTGATACTACAGGAATATAGCACAGAGAACTAAGCACAGTTTTGAGTATTAAATAAATATTTCTAGACGTTTGTCCACAGTTACCGTGATGAACTTGACTGGGGGAGGTTTTATGCACCCATTCTAATGGACAGTGGGATCAAATGATTAAAAATAATTGGAAAAAAATTACAAAAAGGAAAAGATTCTTAAAGGAAATTCTGCTTTAAGTTTTGCGTACAGATGCCACTTTTCTATAATGTGATTTATTAAAGGGCCTGTGCATATAATACTTATCAAATGCTACATGCAAATTGCAGTACAACAAAATGGAAAATTAAAACTGTTTCAAATGCATTAGAGTTGATCTGACGTGTCTGGCTAGCACTGTACAACACGGGCGGGTGAGTGTGGGGGGGTCAGTAATGCACGTTAATCCAGCAACACAATGACCTAAATCCTGGAAATCAGTCAATAGAATATTTGATGCTCTGGATTAGACGTCTGCTGTAACTAAATCCTGGATATAACCGCATCCCAGCATCCCAAACATTAGACACAGCATTCCATGGATCATGTGTTTTTCCCATTTCAGTCGTTTCCTGGAAAACATCACAAGTGTTTATGAACAAGAAGGTCATTTAAATATATATATATTCCTTGCCACTGTCACCGCGTTGACTTGATACTGAGACTGCTGACATACACTTATCTCTGTAATCACTCAAACAATGCAATCATACTCACGTTGCATATTACGTGTGTATTTTATTTTGTGTGTCGTGTGCATTTCATGGTGTTATTGCAAATCCTTCATATACTTGTCCAGTAAGAACTGCACAATATTTGCAATAACACCATATATTGTGTAGAATTATTTTTCCAATTTGGTTTTGGATTTCTAAATTTATCTTAGTGTTTTGTGTACCGCTACAGCGTAAACAATGTATCCTGCTATATATAAATAAAACTGAATTGAATTTTTTCATGTAATATAATCACATTCTCACATAAGCCAATAAAAAAAAGATGATAAAAAATAGACAATATTGTGCATGCATAAACAACAGCAAAAGCGTGACTCACCGTCTAACACAACTAATATATTGTATTATTTTAGACATGTCATCAAACTGTAGTGCGATTACACACACCGTGTACGTGTTTTCTTCTCCCTTATAAAAATTGATAAGTCTATTTATTTTCCTCTCCTAACAATGAATAATTATATGGTTAGCTGAATTTTATTATTTGCATTTAGCATTGTTTTCCCTCTCTGGTCAGAACAAACCCGCAGGCCCTGTTTTGGGTCACACACCACGAGTGAGAAACATTGTCTTACAGCCAAACAATTGCATTTAGTTTCCTTTATGCTAGAATAAATAACATTCATTAAAATAAATGCAATGAAAAAATGATGCTTAACAAACTGCTTTCAACAAACTATTTTGTATCGTTCCAAAACATGCAACGTGTTTATCGTACCTCAAAGAAACCCAGGGCTGTTTTGGAATCGAGTGACTCTCAGCAAATCCAAACTGTTTCTGTGCAACACATCAGATTATCTGGGCCGGTCCGAGCTACGCATGCGACGCTGGAACGCAATTTCAAGATTTGAGGCAGCGCTCATTCTCTGAGAGATATCAGTTATTTTCAGAGGCAGTCTGATGCTGGGGTTGGTGCTATCACAATAAAAGAAGAGACTTTCTCCCACCTGAGATTCTTCTTCACTCTGAGCTGTCACTGATGAGCTGAACCACAGCGCGGGTCACAGACTAGATAAAGGCCTTCGAACCGGGAAACAATGAGAAGGTGTGGACCGCATTACAAGCAGCTGCACTGGAGCTCTGATAAAAAGGATGAATTCACATTAATAAACTATAGCTGCTGTGAAACACTGGGATGAAATGAACGCGTCAAAGACAACTATAAAGACGACGTACACAATTAAACACTTTATTTAATAAATTTATAAAAGCAAAACAGAATAATACAGGTGTTCTATTAGTTAACACTGAAACGCTGGTAAATGCATTCAGGACAAATGTCAGGACATTTAATATTATTTAATATTATAAAAACTTACTCATGTTTAAAATCACAAAATGCACAAACTTAAACAGTAACAAGCATATATTTTGTTAGCAGGTCAATATATTTTTAAATATGGTCTTTGATCTCTAATAATTATAATAATCATATAAATATACAAAAGCAGGAAAGTATAAATCTTAAAAAGTTGCAGAAATATTTATGCATTTAATCTAAATCTTTCAGACCCACATGGACAATGTACAACCTGTTCCACACAAACACACACAACCTGTTCCACACAAATACAGCATCACACTTTTGACACTGATGAAGCCACAGGCCATGGACCTTCTGGAAGAAACCCTTTGGACTCAGCGATGCCCACCGTTGGATCAGACCCCTCCACCTGACTGCATACATTGACACACACATTGTTTTTTTCAACCTGTCCATTTGGTCCACCCTGAGCGATACCAGCAGCCTGATATCCTCCAACTGCCTGGTTGGCCCAGCTGAAGTTCTGACCACTCTTCTTCAGAGCAGCCAGATGTTTGATGTCCAGAGTTGTGAAGGTTGTGAACTGAACCTGATTCCTCTTGCTCGTGGGAGAATGAAGAGGTTCGCTCCGAACGGGCTTTGGAAGAAGGGTGGCCGATCTAAAAGCCATTGGGTCACGCCTTAGAGGAAGAGTGTTGGTTCTTCTACCCAGAGTGGCTGTCCTCTCCTCACCTACGATGGCTGGTGCGTCCCGTGACTGGATCATCTCAGCGCCCCTTGACCGTTCCATGGTCTTCTGCATCTGAATGGTTCCTGGCATCTCCACTGCTGTCTGCATCTCCTGCTTGCAGGTGGCCGCAATCTGTGGAGCTCTGCTTTGTTCTGCAGCTGCACCGACCTGCACCCAGTGGTGCTTGTGCTCGGACTGGGTCTGGCACTGGACCGGAGACTTTTTGCTACGTGATTTCGCGCTTTGAGTGGCACAGTTAAGCAGGAGGGCTATGATGGCCAGGCAAGAGACTCCCACCAGCGCGTAGATGCAGACCTCGATGTCAGTGAACACACTGAATAACTGTATCAGATTGCTCTCCACGACGGGTGGTTCCCGCTTGGGTTCTTCTTCTTGAAAGGGGAAGTCAGAGTTTCTAACCAAGTTTCCATAATCATTCTTCTCCAAATGTCTGGGGCTTTCAGTTACGAGAGCTTTGTCTGCAATAGGCTTGGTGATGGAAGTTTTCTCCATGCTGTTTATGGACTTGATGGTGGACACACCACCCCCGATGGCCTCTTGCAGGCCGAACTTGGTCACCGTTTTCATCTCGCTCGTGGTGCTCTCCTGTTGAAGTGTGTTTTTGAGGATTACCAAAGAGTTTAAAGGTGAGGTGAAGACCGGTTCAGACTCGCTGTCTTTTTCCTCACTGTCACTGGCCTGGTCAAACTCCGCTTCAGGAACGGCCTCTTTCTTGCCAGCTCCTGCAGGCTGCTCGTCCAATGGGAATTTGACCCTCACGTTGCCTCCGCCTACAGCTAATTTGCTCTTGCGCTTGGATTTCTGACAGGCTTCGCAGATGGCGAGCTCTGCCCTGAGCAGCAGACCGTCTCCCTCCGCCTCTGCAACAGCAACAAAGGCCGAGTCCGGAGTCCTCCGTACGGACACTACGCTTGTGTCCAGCGAAGTAATAGTAAGGGAATATCCGCTGGGATCGTAAAGATCAAGAGGAGTCCAGGAGCCATCGCTAAACTGGAGCCAGCAGCCAATCACAGCCTCCTGTTACACAAAGTTGAACAAATTAACACAAAATGCTGAAGTATAAAAGAATTAAATACAAATCTGAAATAATGCATAGGCTGAAATGGTTACTATAGAAATTGTAATAAACAAATAATTCAGTTCAACATAATGGAAAAGATACTTGTTACCATGAAAACTCCCAGCTAAATATGAACGTTCTCAGAATGTTGGCTAACTGTGAATGTTTTCTCAAAGTTATCAAAAAATTTGATAAACTATCAAAAATGTATAACTTTAATTATATGTATCATACATTAAAAACTTTCATTCTAGGTTGTTAGTGTAACGTTTAAAAAACGTTACAGAACATTACACGTGACAGGACTGAAACCCCATGGCATGAAGATCCATTTATCCAAAAGCATCAATATTTATGTGCCAGGGGTTTTGAAACCTAATTAGCACAACCACCAGGGGGCACCGTGGAGAGTATTTACTGCAGCCGCCTTGGCACAATAACCCAGAGCTGTCGGCTAATAAGGTATCAGCAAATGCCACCAGGGCTGCCCCATATTCTGGGCTGAAATACATTATGCATAGCCTGAGGTCCAGCGCTTGCAGAGCCATCAAGAGACGAATGAGGTCTCTGGCTGAGTACAAATAGCTTTATATCGACTGGATCATGTTATGCCACTCAGATCTGCCATGTGAACTGGTGCTAAAATAAAGAAATTTATATCATCGCTCACCAGAAAAAAAGTGATTATGCTAGCAAAAAAGTGCAAGTCTGATTTGTTTGTTTACTTCAGGTTTATTTCAGAACAAGCAAACAGGGCTGTGGCATTCAGAAGCGAACGAGAATGCCTTTAGAAATAAATTCCTGTTTTTCAATTGAATTAGAATTGAGGTGGCAAACAGGAGTCAATTTAAATGTGAATCGAATGAAGCAGGAATCAGGTGAATTGAAAATGATTTGCTGTTTTGAATCCCAGAGGAAAGGTTTTGAGGAACTTTGGCGCACTTGACGAACCAACTAATTAAACAATCAAAACAACTCTAACAATGATTTATTACTTAAATGACCTGTTTTGGGTTCTGCATGGTCTCCTGTGTGGTCGTCTTGGCAACGATGACCCTGTTGCTTCCGGGGCTGAACTGAAGGTTCAGTGAAAGTCCAGAGACCAGCTGCAGCCCGAGTTCTGTTATACTGACTTTATCATCCAGAACCCGGATCATCCTCTCAGCCAGAACCGAGTCCGACAGCGGCGACATCACCTGCACAACAACGACTGAAGCTAGCATCAATTTTTATTGGCTAGTTGCTAACCAAAATCAAAGGCATGCATTCAAACGCAGACGCAGTTTTTGCATCTCCTGTCGCCGTCATAATTACCTGCACATTTGTGACTCCCGCAGCCCTGCCCATCAGAACCGTTCCTGCCTGCAGCCGCGCCACACCCGCATCCTCAACCTTCAGAGAGTATCGCACCAGCCGCGTCACGTCCACCTGCCAATCAGATCCGAGGAAGTACGCGGGAGACGAGCTTCTCGGATCTGAAGGGTCCGCGATGAAAACCGTAAGCACTCGAATCAAACTGTGCTGATATTGTAGCATGCAGCCCCTGCCCTTCCTCTCATCATCTTCCTCACTGTCCCAGCTCACTCTGGAAAACAAGCAGAGAGATGATAAACAACTGTTTCTCTCGCTCTCTTGTTCTGAATATATTTCTCTGCAACGTGCTGTTTGACTGGCCTCAGTAATCTCATCTCTGTCTCATAATTACAGTCTGCAATGCCACACAACTGCAGATGCACCTCTGTGAGACTCACTCGATTTTACCATCAGCACTCACAGAGGAAGAACTCCATAAGAAGAGGAACATATATATACATATATCCTATGTAATATGCAGTATATAATAATATATATGTTCTGAGCTAGTTTAATTAATTAAAATTCACAGCAAAATTCAAGACTGCCAAACTGCTCGATATATATTAACCCACGAAAGACCAAAAAAAGGGCAACAATTTACAATAAGGTTTTACTAGTTCACACTTGTTAACTACATTAGTTAACATGAACATTTACCAATACCTACACGCATGTATTATTTTGAGTTAATTTAATTGGAAAAATCAGTACCGCATTTTTTTCAAAAGTTTTCTGTTTGACGAACTGTTAATCTATGAACATTAGTGAATACAAACTAACAGGAACAAACAATGAACAATTGTATATGTGTTAATTACCATTAACAAAGAAAAATATAATGCTTATTGTTAGTTCATTTCAGCTAATGCATTAACTTGCAAAAATTCTTTGCAATAAAGTGTTACCAAAAAACAAAAGGTAAATAAATGATAATAGTATTAACAGAATATATTCATATTCTTATACTGAGGAAATCACCTTTAAATCAGAGTTACTTCTGCTGTTTGTTGAAATACAAACACATAAATAATATTTATATAAACTTGACATTTACAACATTCTCTCCTGATATACACTGAACACTGCAAGACCTACATATTTAATAAATATATCTGAATTTTACCCATAACTGCTGTATGAAAAAAGTCAAACGAACACTTAAACATCAGACCTTCAACATGACTGAAGCATCAGACAGGGATTAACACTTAAACATCGGACCTTCTACATGACCGAAGCATCAGACAGGGATTAACACTTAAACATCAGACCTTCTACATGACTGAAGCATCAGGCAGGGATTAGCACCAACCGTTTGTTCCCCGTGACGGGAACCCTCCAGCCTTTGATCTGACTGAGCTCTGGGTCTGAGATCTGGATGTGCAGCGGGAGTCGAGGTCTCCACACGCTCATCTCCAGCTGGGCGCTCAGGTAACTGTAGGTAAAGTTCACCAGGATCTTCAAGCTGCCGCGAGTCTCCTTACCGTTAACGTACACAGAGTCGCATCTGTCAGACACCTGCGTGAGATCAGACCATTACAACATCTGTCAATCCAAAATATGAAAATACGCTATTAAAAAAACACAAAGAAATACGACCGGCGTAATACACAATGCATTCAGTGAGTGCAATGCAAAAGATTTGACAACCTGCTCATTTTGGACATTGTAATGCAGACAGCGTCTGCTGCTGTCTTAAGCTACGCCAGCTAACAGGAAACGTTTTCAGAATGTTTGCTAACATTCCCTTATTGTTTCTCCAAGTAATGTAGCAATATTACTAGATTCTTTTAACAATACAAAACATTAGGGAAATGTTTTTACAACCTAAAATTGTTAGCTGGTACATTTCTTTTTTAACCACTTTGAACACAATTGCTGGTTAAATTACATAAGTGTACATCAATTGAAAACACAAAAGCCACTTCATGCTAATGTAGACATGACTGTCAGTGTAGCAGAAAGAAATGGGCTGTGTGTACATTGTTCATGCCCATTAAGAGAATCTGGCCGCTGCTTTATTCCTCTCATCTGAACTCAACTGCTTTGAAACAATTCACACTGGATAAAGTGCTACAGAAAATTTAATTCAATCTTCAATCCTTCCCAGATTAATTGTTGAACCACCGAGGGCAGTTGGTCTGTACTCTGTGTCATTAAAATCTTTCCAAGGAACAGAGAAATGTCTTCTTCTGCTCTTTCCCTTTGTATTCGAGTCAGTTCATTTATTCATGAGGAACGAGCAGAAATGTGTGTGTGTGTGTGTAAGTGTGTGTGTGAGAGAGACATATGCGCATGTGCTTATATGTATGTGTGCAGAACTTTCCCATAATTCCTTGCATGTCATTTACTCTCTACCACTGAATTAATTAGTGACTCTACATTTCCTTGACTCAGCTTTGTAGAAAGACAAATGGGGACCAGAGATTTATCTTCATATCTTCACGCACCTTCAGTGTCTTCAGAGAATTCGACTTCAAAAAACGATCCAGCAACAGCAGAGTGTTAAAAATCAAATTAAACATGCAAAAACACGGCAGGTGTCTGGAAAACAAATTTGGTTCGGGTGCCAAAACGTTTCATGTCCAACGTAAAATGTGGGTTCTACAGCTAAAGCGTTGGGGTAGTGTATAAACATCTCCCTCCATCATTGTCTCTCGCTGCTCCTGTTCCTCTAAGAACTAAGATGTGATGGTCAACCACCAATGACCCTCTCTGTGCATGTCAGCCTCTAACAGACATGTCATTTAAAAGCAGTGTAAGAGCGCTAATAGGAAGCACCGCGAGTGTGAGATTGCCGGCCTGACCTTGACATACATTACCTTCAGGACATCCTGGTCTGAAGACCTGCAGCGGGAAGAGTTGGTGATGTCTGTGATGGAGCCATCAGCCTCCACTCCCAGAACCTTCACAGGTACAGAAACCTTCTTACCCGTCAGCACGGCCGTGTTGAGGAGCTCTGTGTCCT
>JBAJNP010011634.1:0-14044 GCA_036877545.1 Yasuhikotakia modesta | reverse complement strand
GTGTGTGTGTGTGTCTATGTATGTATGTGTGTGTGTGTATGTGCCTGTGTGTATGTATGTGTGTGTGTATATGTATGTGTGTGTGTATGTGTGTACTTTTATATTGAACTAATCAAATTTCTGTTCATTTCCCAAAACCTTACCCTCACAAAAACTCTTGGCTTTTAAAAAATGACAATATAAACACTATTTAGCATAATTTTGTAAGGCTTTTGGCTTATAAGGACACAGGAAGTGTGTGTTATACACATAACATTATACATTTGTGTGTCCTTGTACACCACATATACCAGTATACACACACACACACACACACACACACAGCAATTAATGCACATTAAAGCCTTATAAATGATTTGTATTGAAACAAGTTGAGCCCTGATAGTATATATTTACTATTGAACTAATTAAACACAGCTATCTGTAAAAACCGTATTTGATTCATATTAACCATTTAAATATTGACTGCTTAAGTATGTTTATCAGACAAGCTCTGTTTATCATTCAGCAGTGACTAGCTTGCCACAGGCTGTCAGACTGCGTTGGGCGTGACATTAAAGCTGCGGTTTAGCAGTGAGACAGACACCGGTGGTTTCTGTTAGATGTAGGTGTTTGCCAGGGTTTGCAGACTTTGTCTGTAGCTGCCGTGGGCGAGTTTTTTCTCTGTGGCGGTGGGAAATGTTTCTGCATTTAAAAGACTCCTGTGTGTTTGTGCAACAAGGAGATTAATCACATAACACAGGGCAAAGTGGGTCTTGTTATGCTAATCTTCCTCTTAACTCAACTGGTAGAGCATTGTGTTAACACTGCAAAGGTTGTGGGTTCGATCCCAGGGGAAGACATGACCTGCTAAAAAAATGTGTACCTTGAATTCACTGTAAGTCGCTTTGGATAAAAGCATCTGCCAAATGAATAAATGTAAATGTAAGCTGGAGCCAAGCTGTCCTAACTACTTTCCTGATTCTGCTCTGTGCTTCATCGTAGGAAACATCTTCATCTTCAAACGCGGTCTGAAGGCAGCAGTGGCCGTTTGGGAACATTGCTAACGCTACGTTCTTTACTCACACTTGTGGCATGAAAGAGATAGCGTTCAGTTTCAGTTAACACTGTGTAGGAGGTTGTGAAGTGTAAAATTAAAGTGTTAACTTCATTAGCATACGTGTACAGAAGCTACGGATAGAATGTGAATGTTGAGTTACATAGACAGGCTTCACACTAAAAGAAAAGTAATCTGGATCTAATCTGAATCTAAATCTAGTCTGAATCTGAATCCTGGTTCTGGAGATACTGGAGTCTCCTGCTTTCACGTTTCTCGTGAGAAACAGGCTGCAGTAATTTCACACAGGGAGTTTCAGAAGACACCTCAACAATGTCTCAGAGATGTCTTAGATGGCTCAGACCAAAAATTCTAAATCATGGAGAAATTGAACTTGAACCTATTCTATTTATTACGACAACAAACACCTCCTATTACTACTTGGATAGTAGTTTTGATTAAATTAATTATTTTATATATATTTATCCTTATAACTTCTCTGGTTTTGTTAAACTTAGTCACGCTAAAAATTGCTTCACCAAGTCTACAAACAAAATTACAATATTTGTTGTAGAGTCAAGTGAAAATCGCTATGCAACATAAATGATAAATATATTAGTGTGACTACACTCCTAGTGTGACTGCAAGGGTCAATGCAAAACATAGACCAGCTAGACTAGATTGCACTAGATTATGGGAAGTAGATTGATAATAGAGGCGTTCACATTTGTTCATGACCTCTGGTGTGGGTGTATTGATCTGACACATTTGCAGTGGGTGTGAAAAAACACTATTAATGTCTTTATAACTTGTCAGTTGATCAAGGAGACTCAAGCCCTCATGCACAAAGTAGTTTACTATCGGTTTAGCAATGTTTAGTATCGGTTTATCAGTAGTATTAGTTTAGCAATGACGCTGATATTCAGAAACGCCATTTAATCTGGTTACTAAGCAGCTGACCTGCTTCTAACCAAGTGATTTTAGCTTCGTTGAGCTTTGAGCAAGTTTGTAAATGCAGATTTATGCTGGTGAAAGGATTGGAAAACATTTACCCTCAGATGTTTGGGTTTGTGTTCTCAATAGTAGACATGTACGCCCTAAATTGACTCTTCAAGACAGACTCTTCCTCAGGAAACTCACATACTCACAGACGTGTGTGCAACATTTAAACTGGTTTGTTCCTTTTAAGTGTGAATGGCATATGTATTCTCATACCACCACAACTGGTTTGAGAACAGTTGCGTGCACACTGGGACAATACAAGCCCATCTCTAGCATCTATGCTATACCTTTAAATATTGGCAATTTTGTAGAAGCTAGCAATAGCAAACTAGCTTGTCTTTGTGCTAGTTTGTAAACATTAGAATAGGTTTGGCCATATAATTGTCTGCCAGGTGAAAATAATTAATATTATTAGTTATAAATTGTGTTTTAACATTAAACTAGTTTAATTAATCCAGTCTAATGCCAATGTAAGCAATTTGTATCAGAGATATATCAACATACATGAATAATTTAACCTAAACTACAGGTGGTTTATCTCGTTCATATGCACACGTTTCGCCTCAAAAAGATCAATGAAATCAAACCATGTGATCAGATCAGATAAAAAGGTTGAAAGTGGAAGACAAAAAGAAAGATTTCTGTTTGACCCCACAGAGGCAAGCAAAAACACAAGCTGAGCTCCGAGAGCCAGAAAACCCAAAAAATCTCTGCTGGCAAAACCGACTGTTTACATCCTTCTTTTAGACACATTCTGGGCCAACTGAGACCGACTAACCGTCAGAGGTTGTTGCTCTGCCGAAACAGGACTGTGGCTGAACACAGGACATTTAGAACCCGTGACTGCTGGACAAAGCCAAGGACAAACACACTGAGTCCATAAAGCTTAAATTAATAACAATGCAAAGCAGATGCTAAACTGCTTTTGCAAAACAACACTGAGGTTCGCTAAGGTTCTGTTCCCGACGGGAAGGCCAGATTTTAGGTCAACGCAAGTGTCTATTAATAGGAACGGTTGTAAACATTTTCAGATTTACGATTCCTCTCATTATCTGCAGGGTTGTTAAAATGATCCTTTAGCTAATTTGGTGGAGTTGTTTACATAGGGTTGGAGGACACACCTCATTGTTGCATGTTGTCGAGATTTAAGATTATATTTTAGCACTTATCTAATGGCTGATCTCAGAGATTTTGGCATTTTGGTTGCGCTCTGTAATTACTTGAACGGGCAAATGCAGCAGGGTAAATAAAGGGTATTCGGTAATTAAAGACAGGAACTTACCACTAAACAAACTCCTCTGAGTGAGGTCATCACTGGCATTCATTTATCCTGCGCTGTGACATCATCCTTCAGTTTATGTGGTGCAGGACAGCTTAAGGTCAGGAAGTGAGGAGAGAGAGAGAGATGTCTTAGCTGCAGTTGTTATGCACTTATAAAATGTTTGGATCACTGTCTCAGCCCATAAGTTTTTATTTATTTATGACAGCGCAGATGTTTGATGAGGTCATTACATGGCGCTTCATGAAGTGCATTATTAAGTTAAAGGATTTAGCCACGCCTCTTTAGCTACTTTGACAAAACTTTATATAAATAAAGTTGCATCTGAGATTTCATTAAATAAAAGCTTTGAATACATGTAACAAGCATTTTGTCTTTCTGTAACGGAGAAAAAAGACAAAAGTTAGGCCATATCTGCATATCTACATTTTACAGCTGTTTCCAAATTGTAGAATAACAGCAGTCATAATAGAAAAGATGAAATATAAATGAAATATAAATTACATTTTACTTGTGAAGAAATTCATGTGTCACCTATCTATAAAATTTGGGCATTTGCCTATTAAACAGTAAAGTCAATTTTCAAAAGCACCATATCTGTATATTCTAGACACTTACTTGGTTTTTTAAATGTAGTTTAGCTAAAAACTTGCTTTTAAATCATTGAATTGTTGGAAACATTCTTACTGTGTCCCCACTTGTATTAAAACATTATGTAGCAAAACTATAACTTTACAACAGGCCGTAGATGTAGGTTTCATCTATAAAAACAAGTGGCTATAGTGTTTAGTGGCTATAGTGTGTAACTAGTACTAGTTATGGTGCATTTAATATGAGACAGTGTCTCACCACCTATCAGATAAACCTGAAGCAGACAATGGCATTTGTCTTGTCTTCATATATCAGTTAAGCTGTATATTATTGTGTATAAGGTGAATTCAGGTAACCTGGACTCTTTATAATACTAAGATAACTTTCCTAAAAGATCATATGTTACAAGACGTGGCGGCACTTCTAACAAAAGATCTCACCGTCTTAAGACGTTTCGAAGAAAATAGCTATTAATGAACAGTTAACATGAAACGTTTTGGAAAGTTACGTGCATCTAATAAAGCGTTTCAATACCAATAACAACAATAATGAAAAAGTCAACCTCATATTCAAGCGATCCTCACCTTGGCACACGTGGGCACACCTGGCACACGTGGGCATGTACGTGTGTTTTTCTCACTTTGGGCCTATTTATAAACAACAACAACAACAACAATGAAAAAATTGTGGACATGTTTTTATTTTTAACAAAAACATTATAACGTTGTAAGCAAAGCCTTAAACATAAATAAACGATCAT
Organism: Yasuhikotakia modesta; assembly: GCA_036877545.1. Taxonomy (NCBI): domain Eukaryota; kingdom Metazoa; phylum Chordata; class Actinopteri; order Cypriniformes; family Botiidae; genus Yasuhikotakia; species Yasuhikotakia modesta. The sequence goes on along the minus strand of JBAJNP010011634.1, from coordinate 9,376 downwards.
GATAAAACACACATAAGGTGCAAACGTTCCCTCGTGTGTACAAATATCTTCCACATGAATATCAGACATATATAATAAAGATAATATTAATACTCCTGCTTTTATGCAGAAGAAACAGGCCGCACTAAACGTCTCCAATGCAACTGTATCACGCATCACATCTAACCGTTCCGCGTAAATGCGAGGAAGTGACAGGTTGGAAATCTCACAGGCACCCGTGGTTTTCTGAAACGAAACTGGAAGGGGGTTTAGAAAGCACCACACTAACCCTCGGGACAGACTCACCTCTCACTTCTCTTTCGCAACATCAGCAAAAATATCAATGTGACCAATGGCTCCAATTCTGGGTTGCGCCTTGCCCATAGGAACGCGCAGTACAGAACGCACGCTTACTCCAGCCTCAAGCCGTTCTCAGTGGCTACAGTAAGTGGTGTGTTTTTCTCAATGGTTGTCTGATTGGACAAAGCAAATGTCAGTATCTTTGCTTTTTTCCCCTCTTCGTGGGACGTGTCCTTGTTTTCTGAATCGAAGGAGGGAGGGAGCGCAACAGGCTTTACGCACAACTTGTTGCGCATTCAATAAAACACGCAAACGGCGTGCAAAAACGAAATATGCGGCGTTTGTCGTGCAATGCATTGGAAAGGCCAAACGTCGAGTAACTTGAATGCGATATTGCACGTTTTCTCATATCGGGATACGTGTTTGAGGACGTGTGAGTTTTCCAAACATACATGCGTGACCAAACAAACTATAGATGAGTTGATAGCGTTTTGTTAAGATGAAAATCTCACTGTATTTGGTCCATAACATGGACCAGTGTATTTATGAGTAGTAGTTTATGTTATTTTTGTGACTATTTACTTAAACAATTGAACTTATTTTTAATAAAAGTGTAATAATATGTGTATATTAGTTCATGTTTGTGTTCAGGGCCTAATGTTACGTGAGTAGCTTAAATGCTTTGCAAAATACTGACATTGTAAACCATCACCTGAAAGTAGATTATTTATGACCTATAAAATGGTTATAAAATTGCTTATTTATTGATATGAAAGTTAATAACAGGCTAAAAGTTGGTCTGGGGCAAATTCTGATACAGGGTGTAAACAGTGGGTTTAAATACACACTGCTGAGAGTGTGTTCATTCAGATCAGGGTTGGAAATGTATTAACAGAAACAACTTACACCAATGAGTTCATTTCCTTATAGTTTAATCATCTCATTTAACAAGCCGTACACAAATCCACAAAAATCCTCTTTAAAAGGCTCAGTTTGCAACCTTGCACACATGTCAAAATGTGAAAAAAACATTTATAAAAAGGACATACACAAAATGCACAAATGCCATAAACAACAACAAGCTGGACATAAATAAGTTAGTATAATTTCCTCAGTGTTTTTTTTTCCATTTTTCTTTTTTACAAAGCAGTATGCACAGGTACACTTCAGAGTTTTACACACACGCAGTGTAACGTCTTATTTTATTTATTTTTCTGCCATTGATTTATAGATGTTTCTTATAGTTCCATGTCTTGTTTAACATGAAAGCCGTGAAATTTCACCCGGGCAAAAACTGGCTTCATGGACTAATGCTGCTCTTAAGTAAATGGCCCAGTGTTAAAGAAATAAAAAAAAGAAATATAAATTTTTGTTATATACATAATGCTACATAATAATGAACAAAAATACATACAATTGCCCTAAAGTCAATGAATTGGTCATTACAGTTTTACATGCTTGTGGAATCAGTAGAATTTGAGGTTCATGAAACCGTACAAGATTAAACCACAATGGCAAAAGAAAAAAATGAAAACAGAAATAGTGGATTAACCCAGGGATCTAGTAATACTGTAAAAACTGTATAAACCTTAATAACACACAGGAGAAATGACTCCTTCAGAGAAAAACACCCCATCAGTAATGTGTGTAACTTGGCAGATAAATTCGTTCATAAGTACCAATAAGTATTGCCAGTGTTTTACGGCAAATATCAACATAATAATAATAATAATTTAGTTTCAATTTAACATGAGGTGACCAAGGCATTGTTTTTTTCAGCCGGTGATAAATTTGTGCAAGTTTAAAGTGGCTAAAATTGTGCTGCTGTCTGGCATTGAACCGAATAAGCTGTATTGTTGACTATTGACATCCTGAGGCAAAACTCAATGGGAGACAATGGGACTGCGTGATCTAATTAAAGTGAAGTTTGTGTGTGTGTGTGTGTGTGTGTGTGTGTGTGTGTGTGTGTGTGTGTGTGTGTGTGTGTGTGTACAAGTGGGGTCGTTCTGAGGAGCCGTTTTGAAAACTGCACAGCAATTCTTCAATGCAAACGCACTCCATTATAAATGATTGTTATTAAATCTTAATATTACATTAAATGTGCATGTGCTACGTACGAAAGTATATACATAGGTAGTTAAACAACAAATATAGCAACTCCAATTGCACACTGCTACATAGTCTGCTTTTGAGGCAAATATATTCTGTTGAGTGCCAAAACTTTAGTGTAAGGATTCAGTGCTTGTTTCCAGGGCTTTTACATCTCGCTCTCCCTGTTTACTTCATAAAGCTCTTGAAGAGTTGGATGGAGAAAATAAGGTTCTTCATCTCTGCAGGGAACAAAGAAAAAAGTTCATGTGCAAAGGAAATAACATGATGTGTTATTTTTGCGTGTGCGCAAAAACACCACGCAGCTGCGCACAGCGCGCTGGACGGTGGAAATAATGGCTCGTGACAAATTGAACCGGTTTGTCACGGTGGACTTTAGCGATTATATTGCGATATATAGACATGTGCAATTTGTCTGTGCAAGTTTATGCCTGCGCTGCGACCCCCCGCACGCGCGCACGCGCCGCACGCCCTACAAGAGACCTGCTGACGTGTTACTACAATGTTGTGCATTGGAGAGACATATGATTTCAGTGTCACATTGTCGTCTAAACGCTTGTTTGTACTCGACCTGTTCAAAACTTGTGCGTGTGACTCGTGCACCGGGACGTAAAGTATTGAACGGGATACCGATGAACGCGCAAAATAACAATTGCAATTGCTTTACACGAAGCCAACGCGTGTTTTGTATAACTTGTAAGCGTAAGCACAAGGTTTAGCAAGATATTTAAAGACAGTATGACTGCAACTCACCTTTGCGTTAAAGACACGTTCACGTTTTTGGATCCGAGTCGTGTGGCGCCCGTTCCGACGCGTGCGTCGTATCTGGACATCGGCTGGCCTCGGTGGGTTGAACGGTGGCTCTTTTACTTTGGCACGACGTATCTATCGAAGAAGAGCATATTCTGTTAGAAAACGTGTCGTGTCGTTTTCAGTCACATATATAGATGTTATGTTTACTCCCATCGCATCTGTTAACAGCTACAAACCAGACACTGTGACGCGCGCTTTAAAGAGCAATGAGGTCGGCGTGTATGATGATGTCATAAATTGCTAGCACGTCACTATCTTGTCAGTGTCCGTGTTTGGAAGGGCATCTGACGTCATTTGCAATACCCGGTTGTCACGAGCGTGCAAACATTTACCCCGATCCTCCGTCGAGGGTCTTTTCCTCGGGGTGGTGAGCGCTGTCCTGCAATCCATCTGTCTCCCGGTCTCTGCGCTTCCAGGATCCCCCCGTCCGTTCTCCACAGAGGGGGCTGTCCAGAAACAATCGTGGTTCCCGTTATGATCCACAGTCCCCGTAGAGGCATCCCGTTTTACACCACGCGATCTCGTGTAAAATCCCGGGAGATCTTTGCCATCCACCTCCTGCCACTCGTACTTGCCCGGCGAGAGCGGCTCGTATTTGGCAAAGTCGAAGTTGTATTTTTCCTTGGAAGCTTTTTCGATTTCCCGCATTCGCTCCTTAACTTCCCTCTGGAAGTCTCCGCGGTCCACGGGTCCGAACAGATTTCTGCACACCGAGGGTCTGCTGTGGTCCGCCTGCCTCGCGTCCCCCCTCTCCAGCGGCGGGCTCCCATTGGAGACGCGCACTTTTGACATCGTTGGCGTGCAACTTTCTCCAACAATCGTGAAACTAAACGCGCCGGTCGCCCCGAAGAAAGCCGAAGAAGTCACTAAATGAACCAGGCGCGCGCATAACAGACGCGTGAATGCGCGTGAGGAAGAACGTGCGCGTGGAAAAAAGCGGTCGCGCGGCGCTCATCCAAACAACGCGCGGCTCCGAGAGGCGCTCCGATCCCGTCTCGTAGTAATCCCGGGGAAAAACGGCGTATGTTTTTATGCACCCAATATGGCGATGGCAAGTAAACTGGGAGGAAAAAACACGGACAGCGAAGGCTATTTAAACAGAAGACGCGTCTCATTGGCGGGCGAGCGCTTGGCACCGCCCACCGCCGAACGGGCGCACGAATGCCCGAGCCGCGCTCTGTTTGATTGACAGCGGGGCTTTTTAAACGGTGACGATTTTAATTGGCTGCTGAGACCGCGAGTCCCGCCCACTAGTGAAAACCGATACAAATAGTGAAGGCTCGCGCTGTCTGTAGCGTGAACTTGTTGTGCTGTTTTGTTTGGTATTATAACCATTAAGCAAAGTCGGAAAAGTGTCATACAATTGTAAAACTTATAGTTTTAATGCACTGAGTTGCAGGCCTGTTGTAAAGGTCAATGGGGGTCCATGCAGACGTTTCTTTACACTGTCACTAAGCCCTGGTGTTATTTGCCATGTCCCTGCAAAGTGTGAGGTCATAGTTGGCAGACTTTGGCATTATCAATAATAAGTAGCAGAACATTTCCACCTATGACTTAAGACCTTAAAGTCTATTCAGGAGTCTTGGTTTATAACTTCTCTGTTATAATTTCTCTGTTATAAAGTCAAAAATGTTTCACTTATCAATATATCAATAAGTCACTTTTCCCAAAGAAGTTTAAGGATTTAAAGGAGGTTTATGCATCTTCATGTGTTTGCTTGGGGTCAACACACACGCTTTTCTGTATAGTTTATTTTCTGAATAGTTATATTGTTCATAAAATGCATTTCTATTGTGCATAAAGTGTGTAAAAGTGCATGAAATACTGTGTGTTGTTTATATAATGTTTATTATGTAACGTTGTACCGTGTAGTTTGGTGCATTTTTTGCAATGCTTTTAAAAGACACACGTCTTTACTGACACCTAGTGGATGTTATTAAATACTACTGAAATATTACTGCTTTAACAGCAGGACTTTTGACCCTGGTTTTAAGTCTCACCTACCTTGTGTCTCATTTGTTTCTCAACTGTTATGCCAATAAATTCTTTTGTATTAAATAAAATACACAAACAGTTTATATATTTCTGAAACACAAATGCATAAACAAACATATTAGATGAAAGACAAACACGAGACACGGATAAACTCAGAATTAAAGGTTTATTACATTGAATGTCACTCTATTACACCAGCTGTACGGAGATTGTCAGGTCATACAGGCACAGAGAACTGCACTTTATTTACACATATAACATTATTAGATTAGTTCACAAATTGTTTGACAGATTTTCTCTTAGCCGGCTCAGTTCAAATCTGTTCTTAAAACCGATGATCACACATGGCAAGCAAGAGAATTTGGCAGAAACTGCAGTCCATAGTAACCCGATATCATGAATGTGTATGAAAATGCATTTATGATTTCTTAGAGAGAAACAAGAATTTAAGAGGAATAAACAAAAACTGCTCTATCCAACCCAAACCCTTTTAATTTTGTACTGAAAGTTGTGCATAATGTACATTAAAACATTATGTTTCGTTTGATAAACTATGTTTTATGGGAACGCCATATTGCTTGTATACGTCACTATGGTGCGCAAAGAAGGACAAACTCTGTCCATCGAAATGTGCAATACATACAATAGACTGAAGATGACTTTTAACGCAGAAAATAAAGTGCCAAGACAAAGTTTGCCTTTAAAACCATTACAGTAGTTCATTTGTAATTTACAATTACTCCACAAAAACCCTGAATTAAGGACGAATGTTTAATAAAACGGCAACAACAACTAAAGTCTACAATGACATTTCCAAAGTGCTTTGTAAATTGTCAAGTTGGCAATTCAACTATTTCGACAATACAAACATTCACAGTTAATAAACAGTAATTTATGAATTTATGTAAATTGCATGTGGTCTATAATGTCCTTTAAGGCCAAATTAAACAATAGGAAACATACACACAATCCAAATATAACCTTATCTCGCTTTACATGGTCTCCGATTCTAAAAGGCTTATTGAAAATTCATAACAAAAGTCCATGATTGTACTAGCCTATAATATTACAGTCGGAGTGCTGTACAGTGTACAATAATGTAATATATACAAACGATTTTTACATATGAAGCTTAATATACAGGCATTTCAAATGAGGTAACAAACAGTCTGATTTCATGGCTCTCTATATTAAATTCTCACATTAAAATACTATAGAAAAAACAGAGTCACTGCTATAACATCTTTGTTTGTTTTTCTAAGCAACTCTAGACTAAAGACTGTTAATGTTTATTTGGTAGGCAGTAATGTGCAAGATCATATGTATTATCTACATTTTGAGGGGTGCATTGCAGGCAGCCAGTGTCCAGTGCACTTTTCTTGTGGCTAGTGCCCTTATGAACATCAGTGCATTACTATGAGGTTTGCCCTATTATTACAGCGAGTGACCCTAAGCAGCTGTGCGTCCTGAGACCTTCCCATCAGCTCTTCATCATCTCAATGAAGAGGTCATCTATGTCCCAACAACTTCCTGTATCTCATACACTGACGACAGACGGATCTTAGCACTTTCTGTGCACTAGCCAATGGGAAATATTTTGGGCTTAGTACATATCCCTGTAGATCTCCTGCAGCAGAGGATGAAGCGAGGCATCTTTAGTCTTCCTGATCTCCTGGACCAACTCCGCATGCTCCGTCACAAGCTGACGCAAGTCGGCCAGTTTCTGCAGCAGCTTGGGAAAGAGCAAGGTGTTATCAGGATGGTTGGCCAACAGGTGGAGCCGTAGAGCGTGAATTATAGTCTCCTGGATACGTTCGATCTGTGATACGCTGCTCAGACCTGGACGGTCTGAGAAGGGTGAACCAGAGAGAGAGAAAGAGGAATAATATTAATAACCAAAATTTTGCTGTCCAAAAATACAGATGTCTCTGCCTGTGGGTTATTAGCTAATGAAGTCTCTTCTTAGCATAAAGGTTTAAAAAAAATAAACTGGGAGAAGGTCTTCAGGAAACTGTGGTTTGTGGAACCGTCCGAGATTCAAGGCGCAATTACAAGAGCTGCCGGAGCTGACAGGGGAGGAAACTGGTTATTTTCGCTAGCCCTCAGGAGAAAAACTACCCAGCTAAGTCTGACTGTTATTACGTAACGTCTTTGAAAAGCTGAAGCTTTGGGACTTCAGAGGTGACAGAAAAAGAATATGAACCACAACTAACCTACATGCAGATAAAGAAAGGACATGAGACATATGAGATGCTTTTGTGAATTTGTGGCACTAATGTTTTCTTTTAACAATGTAAACAGTATTATGTGACAGTTGGAGTTTTGCATTGCTTCACATTCTCTGATCTCTGAGCTAACTAAAAAGAAAATCTCTTTATTTACTTTCTTTACTTAAAGCTTGATAAATGTAGTCAATAAACTGTCATTGTATACGAAGAAGCCGTTTATTATTTTGGATAAACTGTTCCTTTAAATTCAGAATTCCTTACCGCCGCAGCAGATAATGGCCGCCACGAACAGCGCCAGGTCACTGTCATCAAGCTCCAGAGCATTAAACCTCATGGCAAACTGAAATTTAGGCTCCATCATGTCACTGAAGGGCCTACGAAGGCTCTTCAGAAACTCCCGGGTGATGAAACCTCCACCGCGAGCGACCAGCAGTCCGTCCTTGTTCATGCAGGATGCCAGCAGGGTAAAAAGAGCCTCGTACACGCCGTACTTCAGCAGAGTGACTTGGTCATTCAGGTCTAGGTCGGCAAAGCCGGGCACTGCTTTGGCGAACTCTGTCAGTTCTGTCACCGTCTCAACCGAGGCGTACTGACAGAACAGAAACAGACGGGCCTCCACCTCTCTTTCCTGCAGGTCGGAGGCGCCGCAAGACCCCACGTTACCCAGCAGCTGGGTGACCAGGGTCTGTTCGGCGTGCCGGAGGGTGTCTAGGTCATGGATGACAAAGGGCTTAAATGAAGGACAGAGGAAACAGGGTCAGAGATGTGTGTTGGGTTTCTACTAAGAACTCCTGGTATAACATCAACCCTCTCTGCTTTCTTAATTGGGTTTTGACGCATTCCCTCAGTGTTGGGGAAGCTAGTTTAATTTAAAAAGTTTAGTCTTTTTAATAAATAGAGACACAAGCTACTATCAAATTGATGAAGACATTAAAAAGATGATGTCTCCTCTAAACAGCGTTAAATGCACAATGAAATGATGCAATTAGTAAATAATGAATTTTTTTCTGGCACAAAAACAATCAGGGTTTTTAAAGTTATGAATAAACTAGTGTCTGCAATATAAATTTATACCAGATTTCAAAGAAAAATTTGACTGAACCTCATTTATTTGTCTTTATAATCTATATAAATGTATATGTAAACAAAATACAGCAGTAAATTTACTCAGATTACCATAATAATGTTTGTTTTTAACAGGTTTATATTTTTTAACAGGTTTATATTACTCCCTTAAAAGCATATTCTATTACTGGCTGTTAAACTGCAACAACTGTATTGAACGGCTATGCTTTTGAAAATGGCCAAATTAGTTTTACAAGCTTCAGTAGCAAGTCGCTAGCAACACGGCCCTCACTCACCGGCGTGCTAGTCTTCCCCGCGAGGAAGACGCGGGCTCTGGCCTTGTTCATGTGGAAGTGTTTGAGGTAAGCTTCGTGGATCAATCTGACCAGACTCTTGTTGTCAGGCTCCGGAATTTTCTGTTCCTCTTTCCCGACAATCACCTGATTGGCTCTCAGTTTCTGCTTCTCAGACTGAGGCATCCGGCCGAAACGAATGGCTGTGAGACAAACACATACACACCGTTGCGATGAGGCCACACACACACACTATTATCTCAGTGTCAATGTGTTTATTTCTTAAGGAAAAGGCCTGATTGTAATCCATGATTGTCCAGTGTGGAATGGCGTGTATCCCAGACATGGAATTATTTAAGGCATATAGTGGATCAGAATATCTGATAACTGAAGTTTTTCCATATTTTGGTTATAATATCTGTTTACTGACCTTAATGGTTCCATTAAACAGAGTTACGACATGTTATTGTTATAAAACGTATTTTGATGACCAATAAAATGATTTATATTCCTGAATCATTAAACCATAAACCATAAAATGTTTGTAGAAAGCATCTGTGTTGACATTTGATGTACAAAGATACAATGGCCATT
>JBAJNP010011633.1:0-14492 GCA_036877545.1 Yasuhikotakia modesta | reverse complement strand
CAAAACAGAATAAAGAGAGTAAGAAAGTACATCACTGCAATAACAAATTTTATTAGTTAAGCAAATCAGGCAGACATTATTTTGAATCATACCCAGAACAAATTTATTAAAATGTACTAAATGCCATTCTACTTTCTCCCTATGACTTGCAGGCAATGCAGATTTTCATCTTCATCTTAACATATTCAACGTCCTCTTCAAATTCAAGATGAAGGCTTTTTGCTGGCCGTGACTTGACTGGTGGTGAAATAAATGGAAGTGAAGCTGCTCTGAATGTATATTGAATTAATATGAACACAAAACTGAGTGTTAATTCATTCTAAACAGAAAACAATTATGTAATTGATCGACAAACAGGATAACAGTCAAGATTATCTCAAAGGATTAAACACATAAATAATACAGAACAACTTCTTTACATTAAACTCGACTACAATCACAAGGCTTGTAATGATTGTTGATCTTGATGTGGAGCATCAGACGCTGAGAGACGCGGCAGGTTTGTAAAACTGTCTGATGTAAAACGAGTGGAGCAAAGTCATAATCCGTGGCTAAATGTCATGGTATCCGGTTAAAATAAACCGTAGCCGTGCATCACGGGCGTTTCTTTCTGAGCCGTTTTCAGGCACTCATTTTTAAAACATAAATTTATTTACTTTAGAGTGGTTCAAAAGGTCTGAAACTTTTCATGTGTTCTTGTAGGCGGGTATACTGCCATTTTCCATCAGACTAGAAAATTTTTGATTTTGAATCTAGGTCCCCTTTAAAATATGTCAACCTGGAAGACAATCACTGCTAAAAAAGAATTACTTTCCAATATGTTGCATTAGCGTAATAAAAAAAAAATCCATAAGATTTAAGCAAAGGTATAACTGAGAGTATAATTGACTAAATTGACTGCGTGCGCTAAAGCATGTGCTTTTATAGATTTCTGGTCATGACTTCCTACCCCGCGATTGAATGATTCGACATGAGATTCAGATTGCATAAATACTGGAGGCATTCCCATAGTGTTTCGAAACATTGTCTCGTTCTGTTCAGGGAACCAGGGTTACATATGCTAACTAAGACGTTTTTATCCCACCCATGTCATTATCAGACATTATGAGCATGTGAAAAGGTGATTGTCCAGTATGTGACAAAACTAACCCTAAAGAAATGGTGTGCTTTTGGATATTGTTACCTAAGCAATTGATTTACAGAATCTGATTTAATGTTTTAAACAGCTGAATGACAGTGTTTTTTTAAAAAAACAAAACAAAACAGTACTTGCAGCATTCAAAGGCTTTAGACCTAACACTAATTGTCAGCATTATGACTACATTATCGAGTTATCTGGGCACATCTCTTTAAATTAATTATTTCTTTAACTTGTGTAAAGAGTATTGAGTAATCTATTTTAATTAGCTCTAATAGGCCTCCTACATCTCAAAGCTTTCTCCGGGCCTTAAAAACTCTAATTTTAAGGGAAAAAGAGAAAAGAAATCTTCTGTTTTATCTTGTGATAAACAACATTTCCAAGTGTAAAGGGAAAAAAGGCTAATGTTCTGTGTAGAGCAGGGCTGGGGCAGCACTTCTGAAAGCTAATATATTCATAGTTTGGCATTTGGCCATGCATTTTCGGTTGCTAATGTAAGACAAACTTGCTAGGCTTTGTTTTATGCAAAGGATCCATTTTTCAGCCGAGAAGCTGAACCAGTCATCTTTTCCTCTTCAGTTGAAGCAAAACTGTTACTGTCAATAAATTCCCTCTGTAAATATACCTCAAAACTGCAAAGCAGTTTATCATTTGATAGTAGCAAAATCTTTCATAGGCTTTAGTGGATAACGTGTCTCTTTAAAAATAGCTGTATCATCAAACATTCAATTCATTTATTTTTATATAGCACTTTTCACAACCACTTTACATTAAAAAAGCAGCTTTACATTAAACAAAACAGAAAACAACAATTCAGAACAATTGTAGCACAGTATGGTATAAAACCATTTAGAATTTGAAGAATAAAACAGTTTATGGGAGTTCTAGGTTAAGATAATGTCTGTAGTGTCAACAGTGTTGCTACATGGTTAAATTAATCAAAATTAAGATTAAATTCGAGATGATTAGGTACACTGGCCAACTCACAAGGAGAAAAAACTCTTAGGTTAAAAAAAATCCCTAGGGTAAAAAAAATCCTAAGGAGAAAACCCCTTGTGAGAGGGCCAGGCACAGCCAGTGTTCTACAAAAAATAAATATATGTTAAGTGCTTTATAATAAGACTTATGGTATTGTGAAAAATTTAGTGAGGTTGGTGTTTATTGCTAGGCAAGCTTTACTGATCCTAGTTGTAATATATTGTATATATATGTGAAAAATTGGTTGTCGATGGGTAGACATCAGCTGGGCATCAAATGTTGGCAGGTCTGTGGTGTCCTCAGCTTCACAGCATCATCTCAGCAAGCATAGGGCCTGGTGTCTCGTCCGGAGATGAGACAGGGAAACAAAGACAGGATCCTATTAACATAGAGGTTGCTCACACAGTATGATGGAAATATGTGTGCTGGGACGAGTTATGTGATTGCTTTTGTAAAGAGGTAAGTCTTTAATCTAGATTTAAACTGATCGACTGTGTCTAATTCTCAAACATTGCTGGGTAAGTCATTCCAAAGTTTTGGGGCGAGGTAAGAAAAGGATCTACCGCCTTTTGAGACTAGCGCCTGACCACTGATGCCAACACAACATGCCAACATGTTTTCTAGTCTATCGAGCAGGATTGTGTGGTCTGTTGTATTAAAGGCTGCACTAAGGTCTAGTAATATTAGTATTGAGATTGCACGATTGCTGTTAGAAGGAGGTCATCTTAATATGCATAAAGCAGGCGATGAGTGAAAGACCACTCCATGCTCACTTCTTATTCTGTGTCATCTTTCTCCGCACTCTCAGAGACAGAGGTCTCAAATCTAAAACTTTCTTCTCATCCTACTACCTGTCCACTCGACCCGATCCCCACTCATTTATTTTTTCAGGTTTTTTTCCCTGGTAGCTTTTAAGCAGGCTCAGGTTTCCCCACTGCTCAAGAAACCATCTCTAAATCCTGCTCTTCTAGACAACTACAGACCAGTATCCCTTCTCCCATTCATCTCTACAACCCTTGAGCGAGTTGTGTTCAAGCAACTCTCTACTTTTCTCACAAAAAACAACCTACTAGACACCAACCAATCGGGCTTCAAAAGTGGCCACTCACCTGAGATAGCTCTACTCTCTGTTACTGAAGCTCAACGATTGGCAAGAGCTGCATCTAAATCCTCCATCCTTATTTTGCTGAATTTGTCTGCTGCTTTTGACACTGTCAACCATGAGATCCTCCTATCAAGCCTCAAGAAAATGGGTATCTCAGGACCTGCACTTCAGTGGTTTACTTCATACCTCTCAAGTAGATCCTTCAGGGTGTCCTGGAGGGGCGAGGTCTTGAGGCCACTTCACCTCATCACTGGAGTTTCCAGGGCTCTGTTTTTGGACCACTTCTCTTTTCCATCTATATGTCTCCACTAGGGTCTGTCAACAAGAAACACGGGTTTTCATATCACTGCTACGCTGACGACACACAACTGTACTTCTCCTTTCAAACGGAGGACACTACAGTTGCTGCTCGCATCACAGCCTGCCTTACGGACATCTCAACTTGGATGAAGGATCATCACCTTTAACTCAACCCTGCCAAGACTGAACTACTAGTAATTACGGCAAACCCAACACTTAGCCACAACTTCTCCATCCAGCTTGGATCATTGACAATTACTCCTTCCAGAACAGCCAGGAATCTTGGAGTCATGTTTGATGACCAATTACATTTTACCGATGAGATAAATTCAACAGCCAGATACTGCCAATTCACTATATACAACATAAGGAAAATCAGATTTTTCCTCTCAAAACTGTCTACACAACTCCTGGTCCAAGCATTAGCTCTCTCCAGACTGGACTATTGCAATGCTCTCCTGGCTGGCCTACCAGCAAGTACATTTACATTTAGGCATTTAGCAGACGCTTTTGTCCAAAGCAACTTACAAAGCAAGGAGAACAATAAAGCAATAAATCCTAAGATAACAGAATGCAAAGTACAAAGATACAATTATTCTGGTTAGACAATGTTCCAGGGGTTCCTGCTGAAAAAAAGTTTTTTGATAGAGAGGAGTGTTAGAGTGATAAGAGGAGTGGTAGAGTAATAAGAGGTGCTCACAGAAGAGGTGGGTTTTGAGGAGTTTTTTGAATATTGTGTGGGATGAGGCAGACCAAACAAAGTGTGGAAGATCGTTCCACCTTTGGGGAATATTAAATGTAAAACTGCAGGGTGACAGAGAGTGTTTGGAGGATGGAATGACAAGACGTTGTTCGTTTGATGATTGTAGGCATCTTGAGGGTGTGTATTTTTGAAAGAGATGATAAAGATAAGATGGTGCTGAACCACTGGTTGTTTTGTAAGTGAGTGTCAGAGATTTAAACCGTATGCGTGCTGCAATTGGTAACCAATGAAGGGAGATGAAGAGAGATGTGACATGGGCACATTTTGGTTCTTTGAAGACCAGACAAGCTGCTGCATTTTGTATTAGTTGAAGTGGTTTGAGTGCTTTTGCAGGAAGGCCAGCCAGTAGAGCATTGCAAGCTCTTGTTTGCTTACTCTATACTGTACTAGTCTAGGAGAAATGGCACCATGCTTATAAGATTGTTGTTTTTATCAGTTGATGCACTGTTTCTATTGTTCCTTCATTTGTAAGGATAAAAGCATCTGCTAAATGCATAAATGTAAATGTAAGACTGCTTTCCTAACAACAAGCAGTCACTATGAATATTTGGTGATGCCATTTGGCCTGGCCAAGGCCCTGCTGTGTTTCAATCATTCATCAATGAGATTTTCAAAGATTTGCTGAATGTCTGTGTGGTACCTTATACTGATGACATTTTAATTTTCTCTGAAACTGAAGAGGAACATGTGTCTCATGTTAAGACTGTTCTTGCTCATTTATTGCAGAATTAACTCGACGTCAAGGCTGAGACTTCTACCGGCGCTTTATTAGGGGTTATAGCATGGTGGCATCTTCTCTCACCTCTCTATTAAAAGGCAAACCTAAGAAACTCAGGTGGAGCCCTGAAGCAGAGCAGGCTTTCCAGAACCTCAAGCTGCGTTTATGTGGTTTTGTTTTCTTTGTCTCTGTCTAACTCCTGTGGCTTGGGCGGTAGAGTCCTGACTCTGACAGAATACCGAAGCCACCATGAACCCAAAAATGCAAAATGAATTCCTGAGCATAGTTTACAAAGAGGCATTGAGACTGGCATGACAACCAGGGGTTAATTATAACTCTTCAGTTCATCTGAAGATGGTTCTGGTGGATTGATAGTGTGACCTGCATTGTCCGTGTGTGTTCTGTGTACAGCCAGTGTAAGGCTTACCAGCCCCCACAGGTCCTGCTGCTGCATACTCTGTGTATCCCCCATCATTCATTCTCTCTTTGCGGCGACCTCCTCACTGGCTGGCAGGCTGTGGCAGAGTTTTAACACAGTGCATGAGAACACTACAGTCATCATTAGTGCTGAATCATTCATTAACAGCAAAGTTTCCATTTAAGGAAAATCTGCTGTGTCATGAAATTTCTTTTGATCGGCACTACATCATAACATAGCATGTAACAAACTTGTGGAGGAAATTTTATTTTTTATGATTTCTTATATGCTTATGTTTTTCTTTCTGATG
This sequence comes from Yasuhikotakia modesta, assembly GCA_036877545.1. Classification (NCBI taxonomy): domain Eukaryota; kingdom Metazoa; phylum Chordata; class Actinopteri; order Cypriniformes; family Botiidae; genus Yasuhikotakia; species Yasuhikotakia modesta. The sequence continues at coordinate 8,762 of JBAJNP010011633.1, read as the reverse complement.
GACATGTTTTTTTTGTATTAACAATAAGCAGATTATGTTCTCTAAAGAATAAAAATACGTTGCAATGCAGGTATCCCTTCTCTCTACCCGTAGACTAAAGTAGCAAAAGACAAAAAATCTGACAAGAGGTGAAAAAACTGTCAGATGGGAGGGAGTTAAGATTGAAGGAGTTAGATGCGAGGAGGCAAGAGTAGGTGGATCAGAAGAAATGTTTAAGATATTCTACATAAGGCAATAAAAATGAGTTTGAGTATTGATTGGTAAACTAAAGGATGCATATTTAGTAACTTGTGACCAATGATAAAGAGCAACACCCTCAGGGGCTGTAACATCAGGCCAGCAGAGGGAGCCCTTTCCCCCTGATCGTCTGAGATTGCTCCCTCTGCTTTCTCTGCAGCAACTTCCTGTTTGCTAGCTATAAAAGCTTAGTCTAGCAAACAGTAAGTTGCAAAGTGTTGGTTTGCCCTCTCCATTTTCCCTGTGTTAATTTCTTTGTGTTTGTTTGGACTGCTCTTTGTGTTTTGGACTTTGGACTGTGTTTTGGTTTTGATGTTTTACTGCCTGCCCCTGACCCTCGCTCTGTTTTGGATGTGTTTTTTGGATTACCTGCTTTGTACCCGTTTGCCTGTCTTTGACCCTGCCTGTTGACCATGCCTCATCACACAAATAAAAACCAGCGACCGTCTCCGTCTCTGTTGCTACACCAGTCATGACAGGGGCCATACATGAGTTTGATTATCCTTTTACTCTTTGAGATCTTTGCATTTATCAATTGAGCACTGATCTCCCTCACGAGTAATAACATATTACAAAGACAATTTGTTTTTTTTTAGTTTTTCTGTCCAAAATAAGATTTTTTTCAACCCTCAGAAGCTACAGAAGAATGTCAGAACATGTGGAAGTCATATATATAATATATATAAGTTATGGGATGCAAGTTAGAAACAGCTAAGATGATTCAACTACAGGTTCATTGTAGTGGTTTGAACAGTGAGCAGTATCAGGGATTCAAACTATAAATGCAATGTCTCTTGGTAAAAGGGGCCAAAACGCTTGTTCCCCTTTGTCCTTTAGAAAATCAGTTTTGACAACTAGCATGTCCTTGTTACTTCCATGAGAAGAATGAGGGGATGAATCCAATTTAAGATCTACAGTACAGCATCTAAAAAATTTATCATAATACATCTAAATTTGTATACTTTCATATATCCATTCTTCCCTCTTACACAGAAAGTTCCTGGCCCCTAATAACTCTTCTGGTCTATATTTCTGATTGTAACTCGCAGATCTTTCTCCATTAGAAAACTTTATGCCTTTAAGTGGAACGTTTTGACTTTGCAAGGAACACTAACGCCACGCCACTGGAGATTTTGGGCGAAACCCTTCAAGAGGGAGGATCTCGCAGGAAGTATTTATTAAGTAAAACTTCTACAAAACAAACGGGACTAGATCTACAAAAATATAAAAATAAGCAAATACAACTAACAAAACTAGAAACAAAACCACAGGAACTAGCTCCCAGAAACAGACTAACATAAACAGAATGATGGGTAATCACGGCAAGACAAGACTAGGCTGAACAAGACTAGGCAGGGCAAGACAGGGACACGTACCAAAAACCATACCAAATTGGGGCATCAACATAAGGCAATGTCGCAGTGCCAATCAGAAGATCAGGGCTGCTTAAAAACACAAGACAATTAGGCTGCCCGCAGCTGATGTAACTAAATATACAACGAACAAAAAGACATGACATAACCAAAAACAGACAACAACGACCACTACAGGGGGAAAACAGAACAACACATGACACTGTCAAGAGCGAGTGACACCCCCATGACACCCTTGTTTCATGAGAAGGAAACACTGCATCTCTTTTTGCCATGGATTCTGAGCACCTGATAACTTCTTGTTTTGACTATCAGAAGCTAACTTTCATATGTTCTGATGTCCTTTTGTAGCTTCCGTCTTCACTTGCTGTGGAGTACCAATTAAGATTGGACTAGTTTTACACGTTTCATACACTGAGGGCACTCCCCACTGGGTTGTTTCTCAATGCCATTCCTAAAAACAGATTAAGAGCTGAGCGATTCTTCATTTTCTCATTTGGCAGAGGATACTTGAAGGCCTAAAGCACCACTGGGTGACCAGTCATATTGAGTACCTTTAAAAATGGCTTTAACAAAACCAGAGGCAAAATCCAACGCAAGGTCTATACACAGCTATATATTTTTTTTATTCCAACAGATGAATTACACAAAATGGGTCACAATGTTGGTTTGTTTTCTAAAATGTTGGGATATTGTTAAAACATTGTTAAGTTTATTGTTAAACATTGCTTTTGTAATAATAACCCTGCGTAGGTTTAAATTGATTCCTGTTGTGGTTCAAATTTTAACAGATGACAAGTAACTTACCTGCCAGACAACAGTTGTTGTATAGATGTGTTTGCTGTCAGAGCTCTGGGTGGCATTTATCTGGTCTTTAATCTGAGATGCTGTTAATTTACGATTTCTGGGGCTGGTGACTCGGCTGAACTTATCATCAGCAGCAGAGGTGACTCTAGGTTCCTCCTTTCCTGGGTCGGTCCTCATGTGAGCCAGTTTCATTGTAGTGCCTGATGGTCTTTGTGACTCCACTTGGGGACACATTCAAAGAATTTGCAATTTTACGAACTGACCGACCTTCATTTCTTAAAGTAATGATGGCCACTCTTTTCTCTTTGCTTAGTTGATTTGTTCTTGCCATAATATCAATTCTAATAGTTGTCTAATAGGGCTGTTGGTTGTATATCAACCTGACTTCTCTACAACACAACTGATGGTCCCAACCCAATAAATAAGAAATTCCACTAAGTAACCCTGACAAGGCACATCTGTTAAGCAAAAACCATTTCAGGTGACTTCCTCATTAAGCTCATTGAGAGAACACTGAGGGTTTGCAGCAATATCCAAAAAGCAAAGGGTGGCTACTTTAAGGAATCTAAAATATAAAACTTATTAACAAAGTTTTTGTTAAGTACATAATTCCACATGTGTTCAATAAAGTTTTGATGCCTTCAGTCAGAATCTACAATGTAAACGGACATGAAAATAAAGAAAACTCACTGAATGAGAAGGTGTGTCCAAACTTCTGGCCTGTACTGTATACATACATATATATATATATATATATATATATATATATACAACATATACAGCCCAAACGCCAATGTGCATGCTCTAGACCTGAGTCATCTCCATGGAAGACCTTGGACTTATGGTTTTTCCTCTCTTCAGGAGCCTCTTGTAGGCTATGTTGCATCGCCTCTCTCCAGCCACCAGGAATGATGTTCTGCAGACTCAAATACAGCTGACCTTATCCAACCTTAAAGAGAAGGACAGGGTCTTTCTCCTGGACGCCCCACTTGTCGTCGACAGGTTCAAGGAGGCACACAAGCAGGCTGAGAAGTTCCAGCACTTCCTCTCCCATCACTCTCATTCCCAGGGGGGTGCTAGACAGGAGTAGCCTCCCACATGTACCCATTTATCATATCAGGACACACAGAAGTGTCACTTCCCATTCTCTCCCTCTTAGGGTACGGGTAATGTCACACTCAGGCTTGAGATCCTCAAAGCAAGATATAAGAATTGTCATTGCTTTTTGGAGGATCTCGGGCCGGAAGCCTTGACATCTAATCAGGGCCTCAGAGGGTCAACTCCCCGGGGGTCAGATTGTTCTACCGCATTATATGGTGCCAACTCTCCTCCACGGCCGTGCCTCAGGGCACAGCAGCCTTATGCAAGTATTCCCCCAGTGCTCCGCCCCAAGAGGTAGCGGACTCAGGGCACTCACAATCTCTAAGGATGACCTTACAAAAGTTAGTTTAGATGTCTCCTGCAGGGCAATTGTTACAAGGCACCAATACTCCTATTTTGATTACCCCAGAGGCCAGCCTCAAGAGGCTAGTACCCCTAAAGAATTTCCTGGCAGCATGGAAACTTCTGCCAGGTATATCCCAGTGGGTCTTTAACACTTTAAAATTTGGGTACAGAATCCAGTTCATTTCTCACCCAGTGTGGTGGCCCCAGCGCAGGCTCTGGTGATGGAACAAGAAGTAGTTTCTTTGTTAAAAAAAGCTATTGAGGTGGTCCCTCCCCAGCTGAGGCAAACAGGGCTTTACAGCCGCTATTTCATAGTTCCCAAAAATGGTGGTGGTCTCATTTTTGATCTCAGGCTCTTAAACCAGTCAGACAACTAAAGTTCAAGATGCTTACGGATGTTTCAAGATGCCAAATCAGATTTGAGGACTGGTTTTGTCACCATAGATTTCCACATCCCCATCCTTCCTCAACACAGAAAGTTCTTGAGATTTGTGTTCAGGGGCAAAAACTATCAGTATTTTGGTCTTCCGTTTGGCCTTGCTCTTTCCCCCTGCACATTCCCCTCTAAGGTTACAGGACATCTACATGCTAAATTATATTGACGATTGGTTGATCCTAGCTCCCTTAGAGCACCTGGCAGTTCGACAACGAGATGTCATTCTTGCCCACATAATAGAGCTGGGGTTTAGACTGAATGCTGAGAAGAGTGTGCTATCTCCATCACAGAGAACCACGTATCTCAGCGTTATATGGGATTTCACCACAATGTCTCCTGCACATATAGTATTGATCATTACTATGGTCTTGAGTCAAGCAAGGCCAGTCACTCACTGTTTCACGCAAACAGTTTCAGCAACTGCTAGGCAGCATGTTATCAGCAGTTTCAGCAACTGCTCTGATGGCAGCAGCGTCCAACATGAAACCTTTTGGCCTGTTGTACATTAGACCCCTACAGTGGTGTCTCAAATCCAAGGGATTCCATTGAGGGTAGATCCACTTTGCATGATAGAGGAAGCCTTGGTTCCCTCGCCCAGAGCTGTAGGACTTATGGGTGTAGTCCCTGAGGGGGCACAACTCGTAGCATCTGGTCTATCAACCAGAGACATGGAGACCATCCTACAGTCTAAAGCTTCTTCTATGAGGAATGCCCTTTGGCCATATGTTTCCTCTGCAGTGTGCTGAGGCCTTGAGTGTGATCTTGAGTTCCACCATGGCACCTTTAAGGCTTTATGTGCTCCTCCTTTTCAGCCTATTGCAGAGATCGCTAATCCCCAACTATTGGACTTTCTTTAGTCATCACCTCTCTAAGGAGAGTTGGTGACCTTCAGGCCCTTTCTGTGGCCCCTACGTATTTAGACTTTGCACCCTGTTAGTAATTCTCTACATTTGAGCAGGTTTTGTGGCTAAAGTCTTTTCCTCTTCCATACGGCCAATCGTACTCCAGGCATTCTTTCCAACCATATGTGTCAAACCATATGTGTCCAGTGCAAGCACTGTACAGAGCTGCCCTGTGGAGAAAATATGACCAGCTGTTGGGAACAGTACAGAGCCAGACCCCTAATGAGTTTGTATAGTTTATTCCTTTCTGCCACTTTAATGGTGCTTCTCCAACAGACTACATAGAAGACCTGCTGCATGGTGTTACAGACATTGAAAGATCTCAGCCTCTTCAGAAAATACAGCTCTGTCTTTTCTTAGAGTGCTGCTGAGTTTGATGTCCAGTCCAGTTTGTTGTCTATATGGACTGTGGGGTATTTGTAGTCAGCGACAATCTCAATTGTCTCACCATGGATAGATCACCATGATAGAAGAGACAGACATCCTAGATTTTCTAAAATCCACCATGAGTTCTTTTGTTTTCCTGACATTAGGCTGTAGGTGATTAAGCTCACACCAGTGAACAAAGTCATCCACAACCATCTTGTAACACAGACTCATGGGACAGAGGATCCATGTGCAGCTTTTATTGATCAAGTTCAAAACAGACAAGGGTCAACAACAGCAAACAACAATTTCAGAGGAGAACCAAAACATAACCAGGGTCCAGGCGAGAGATCAGGGCAGGTGGCGGACAATCAGAAGGCAGACACAGGTACGTAAACAGTAGAGTAACAATCCAGGTAACTGCTCAGAAATGATGGGGCAAATCAAGACATCACAAAGTTTATGGGGATGAGGTGTGTATATGGTATATACAGTCTGTGATTGCTGATAGTCCACAGCTGAGATGGGCGTGTCCCAGGTACAGGGTTTATAGGAAATGTAGTCTTAACATTCGGGAGAGGGCTTTTGCTGGCGGCGGTCAGAGGGAGTCACAGAGGCTGGATTTGTGACACATCTGATATTCTGAGGTGTTACTCCTCTGAATACATCCAACAACCAAGTAACTTCTGAGGGTGGCAAGATTTGCGAACAGGGTAAAGAGGAAGAGAGTTTTACATTTTTAAATTAAACATTTTAATTAAATAGTATATGAGTCAATTGAATTATTGCTACCTGTATAGCAGAAGTAAAATGAGTAGTTCTTTTTTTAGAAATAAAATTTATTTTAATTATTTACTCAATGCTAAAAATAACTTGTGGTTGTTGTCCCTCCCGTGGAAGTGGACAGTGTCTGAATCCTAAACCTTTAAAATGACAAGAAAACCTTTATAAAATAATAATACAAAAATACAAAAACTATTTGGCAAGTCCTTAGACATGTTCACAAGTCTTATTATGCAAAAAATATATACTTAATGTACATGAAAAATATAATTTCCTTTTAATTTTTTTCTCATTTAAACTGGAACAGTTATGGAGCATTAGGAAATAGGTGGCTAATGTGCAGCTTTTTAACCTTAATACACAGCAACAGAGCTTTAGAGAATCCTTGCTATTAGGCTGTTCAATACCATGTTAAACAATAATCACAGCAGAGGTATCGCTTAGGACTCGCTCAGAAGGCCTGAGCTCATTTATATGAATATAAATACTACATGATGGTATTGTATTAGTATTACACTTGATCTTTAGTCTATGTTCAAGCATAAAAGTTACTCTTTGTTAGGTTTCCTTGTTATGACATAATTCTATATTCATATACTTAGTACTATTAAGTAACAACTTAGTTACATTTTACTATATTATTAAAGTAAACACTAAAAAAAAAGTTATTACACCGAATGCATAAAAAAAAGTGTACATACACAGTGCATATACTTTCCTTGTGAAGGGAGATCTGGGTTGTAGGATGTCTCAACGACCTCAGTTGAGAGACTAGATGCTACGAGTTGAGCCCCCTTAGGGGCCATACCCACAGCTTCCACAGTTCTGGGCAGGGATGTAAAGTGCTACAGTGAGAAGATCCCGTCTGATGGGGATCTCCCAAGGACGAGATGTACCATGCTTGGCTCGGCCAGAACGGGGCCACTAAGAGCAAATATACGACATTCTAATGTAGTTTGTCCAGAACTCTCAGATGCAAAGTGATCAGTGGAAAAGGTGTATAGATGAAGCCTCGGCTAAGTCTGTACCATTGCATTCAGTCCCAGAGGTGCTGGATGAGCTAGGGAGAACCAAAGGTGACATTGTGCTGCCTCTAGAGAGGTGAGGAGGTCCACTTGGGCTTGTCCGCTTCTTGGGCCTCGGCCTCTGTCTCAATAGGATATCTGCTCTTACATTGATATCCATCTTTCAGATCTATTTTGACAAACCAGCCCTCCTTGACAAAACCAGACCTGATTTGAGACACGACCTGTGACAAAGTAAGCACCTTGAACTTCAGCTTCATGACCAAGTGGTTCAGGAGATGCAGATCTAAAATGGGACACAACTTTCTTACATTCTTGGGAACAATGGAACAGCAGTTGTAAAGCCCCTGCTTCTGCTGAGGAGGGACCACCTCAATGGCCTCCTTCCTCAGCAGAGTTGCTACTTTTTGTTCCATGACCAGAGCCTGCACATGACTCACCAATGTGGGGAGAAACCAGCGGAAAGTAGGTGAAACCTATGGGAGGAGCTAGCACAAGGCCTGGGCTGTTCGCATGCAGCAGACCCGAGAAAGTGAGGGCGGCGGTTTCCCTAAGATTTGGCACAGCCTTAAATGTGAAGCTTCCACCCTTACCCAATTCTCACATTGCCATAGTAATTAACAGAGGAGCTAAAAATACACAACAAATATGGTCTTCTCCACAATCTGGACACCTCAGTGTGCAGTTTATGGAAAAACTGAGGGCTCCTGTGTGGAGGCATGGACTAGCTATGCAGGAAACGCTCATCTAATAAGCTCCTTTTTGCACAGTCAATGTTTAATTTTGCCACAGCATGAGTAACAACCTCCAGCAGCTCCTTATAACACAGTGGGTTTCTCAATGTCCTTAACATCCACTTCTTCAGTGGATGAGAGGCGGATTGTAAAGTGGATATTCACGCTCAGGGAGAGAGCAGAGGATCTAGTGGGTGAGGAACAAGAGAGGGCTCGCGTCTTTGTTCGATTCTCCTGTCTTAGTTCCATTCATTAGATCTAATTGCAAACCCCACAAATGCAGCACAAATGTTAGGTATCGCTCTTTTGTTTACCACCACCACGTGTGAAGCCGCTTGTTCACGCCTTGCATCGTGCCAATTCGTTTGTTTATTGCGTGTTATTGTGAGGCGTGTCCAACGCCAGGTAGAGTATTTAAACGGTGCACTCGATCCAGTCAGGGGAAGCAGCATTTAGCAACAGGAAACAATAGTCTCTCTTACTTACTCTCTTCTTATTATTGACCTATATACTTTCTACCTCTCAATGTTCACTGTGTTTTGTAATCCCTACCGTGACTACTTCTCGTAAACCACCTGTAACACACCCAAGGCAACATGACACTAACAACCTCCGCACTTTCTCTACATCCGCTACCATCTCTACTCTACTCT
>JBAJNP010011632.1:0-14494 GCA_036877545.1 Yasuhikotakia modesta | reverse complement strand
TGAACACAAAACACTGAACCATTATCCTGAGGCTGTGAATTATGTCTAATAATGTTGTAAATAATGTTCAGTTTTTTTACCTTTACAGGCCCTGCAGTGAATCACCGATCATCACAACTTCAGCTATAACATGCTGAGATGTTCTTTTAACCAGTGAAACTTTATATAAAGTCTTACGCCTGGCATTGTAACGTTACTCAAGGTTTCTTATAGCCAAACCAGACTTTATTATGTTATGCATAAAAATAATGTTCATCATTTCACTTCTGCTGTTTCAGGTTATGATGTTTTGGTGAGCATGAGGTACGTTCACCTGGAGCAAGTCGTGGGTTTCTGCCTATATCAGTAAGAATCTTTATAAACTTTTTTCTTTGAGGAGCAGAAACTTCAAACTTACTTGGAACTTATATTTTAAAACATTAATGTCATACATGTTCCACTGATCAGGCCTTCAAATGTAATTGTATGTGTTTTTAAAGCAATTAATTTGTAGTTGATGGTTTGTATTTATTATACAGATTTCAAAATAAATTTGTTCAAAACTTTTTTAATTTTGTTTACCAAACTAAAATGTGTGTGTTATGTTTGTGTTGTAGCTGTTGATGTGTTGAAGTGACACAATGAAACTAGACTGACATCAGTCAACTGTATAATGAATGTTGATTCCATGCCATCAGTCCAGCGTGTTTCTGCTGAAGATCTGAGAGGTGGGAAAAAAACTCCAGTAGATTCTGATGAGTGGGTTTGTAGAGTAAATGCAATTTTTTAACCATTTTATTTAGCCGACACTGTATGATTGTACAAACGCATACAAAAGCTGGGCTAGTTTGTGCCCCTTAGTAAATTTAATTTTAAATATAAACATTTTTACCAAAACATTATTCAGCAGACTAAACAAATGTGTGACAACCACCAGTCTGATCTCCACAGAAACAGATACATATATCTGCTCATATCCATTTAATCACTAACATTAATATTTTGATCAATCTGATAACACTTCCTGAACAAAATGTTGCTGAATCTGACAGGTTTAACCACATGTGCTGAGGCTTACAACTAATTTACTCTATTTACTAGCAGCTGAAAGCATAACCAAGAACACAAAATATTCAATAAATGAAAGAGTTTGTGACTAATGGCACAGATTCAATGTGGGACTAATAACAACCTCTTTATATCATACAAGCTGTGTGACAAACCAGATAATCAATTCACATATTGTAATAATGCATCTAGCAACACAGTTAATTAACAGAAGCGGATAAATCATTTAGCTCCTAATTTAGTCAAATTTTAAGCCATTAGCTAATATCAGCTTCCTACTCATTGATGAAGGAAATTCTTCTGTTTCAACATGACATTAATAATAAATGGGGGGGTGTGTGGGTTTTTTGACGTGTAATCGTCTTATCTTCTGTCTGGGAAAAATCTTCAAACATCCTCTGTCAGAACTATAAGTAGATTGACGCTTCACCGAAGGCATGTAGCTTCAGACTTCTGCCTCAACAGAGTCCAAACATGAAGACCATCGTGCTGTTAGTGTTCACTTACGTAATCGTTACAGAATCTAATGCTCATAATGTGAAAACTCTGCTGTTGATGGAAGGAATAGAGAGCGCAAACAAAACGCTGCATAAAAGTTCAGATGCGGTAAGAACTGATTTTATTAAAGCACAATGTGATCATGTCTTGATTGTAACTTTATTTAAACTTTCTTCCATAGACTCTTAACCAGTTTGTCAAAAATGTCATGGGATGTTCAGTAAGTAACATTTTTTAAACATTTATCAAATTTTATAACTCAGTCACAGCTTTATTCAGTTGTTCACTTAATACAGTTTCATATATTTGTCTTGTTTCTGACCACAAAGGTACAATCAATTTGTCAAATGGCAGCAGTTCTGACAGACACGCATCTGAATGGCAGCCGGCTACACAGACAGCTATACGCGTACGCCATCTACTCAGGGGTAAGTTATTGCTTGTGTTAGCAAAACATCAAACAGTTACATTGTCAAACGTATATGACTTTGGGTAGCAACTTCCTCTAACCAATATTGCGTGCTAATAATGATTTACTATTTATTACGTTTGTTGATTTTTTTAAGTTTTGATTGATTGTTATATTATTGTTATATTATAGTTCTATAAGGATATTAGAGTTTCTCAAAGTGTCGTTTTTGTAGCACTAGCAGCATCAATCATAATCGTACCCGACATGCTGAACCAATGGCGTTAGGTTGGGCCTCTACTGCTCAGCCAATGAGAGATGAGCTTTTATTCAGGAAGCGTTTATAAAACTGTTTAAACTCAGACCCTAACCTCAAAGCTAAAGCATAAATATAGTAACTACATCTAACAGCCAACTTTCTGTTTTCATCCACAGCACTTTAACTGCACCGTGGGGACGTCAGAAGAAATCTTAATAAAGGACCTGTTAAATAACGTCATAAAATGTTTAACACGAAAACTGTTATTACCGTAACTGAGATTATGTCCATTTACTGCTAAAGATCAGAATTTGTTAGAATAACTATGATGTCACTTGTACACTTAAGTTATTTATATTTATTAAATTATTTAAAGTATTTATCAATAAAATATTTTAAAAAGACACTTGAGTTTGGATTTTTAGTACAATGAAGTTCAACACAACATTATACCTGTAAAATAATTTAATAATTTATGGAGTACAGAACAAAACAAAACAAAATAAAACACAGTAAAATGTGAACATTTTTACATGAGACTATTGGTTCTACTACAGTGTACACTGGAAATACAGTTACAGTAAACTGACCTATGTTTACATGGCATGCATATTCTTAAAAAAAAATAAGCATAGCTTGTGTACGTGAAGCTAAAGCAATTGCACGCTGCCAATTATATAAAACCGCAGAGCAAAGTAATTTCTGGACAGCATTTAGCCTGACGGCACTAATCTTCAGCCTCAGGCTCATTTCCTGCCGCAAACGTGAGCGTTTCAGCCAGCATAACAGTTAAAGCAAAATATACAGTAACAGTGTTTAATGTTTAAAGGTGCTTCATAGAGAACTGTCAGAACAGATATTTCAGAGTGAAGGATTTCTAACTAAACGCAGCTTTAGAGCTGCAGAGATCCTGCATATAAACACGATTTACACAAAGTATCCTTAGATCACAACTTATGATGCAGTTAATGCAAACGCTCTATTCTTTCAGGTCTTAATACTTCCTAAGACAAACTGGACCTGTTTTTGTTAGTTGTTTTTAGGTAAATGCCTCATTGCAGCAGGGATTCAATCACAGCCTCTGGTTTGGAGGAGCGTTTCCTAAAACAAAAAGCATAAAAAGTTAGGAATAAAGTATATATAGAGTCCAAATGGAAATGCATTCATGTCAAAACGGTAAGTTCAAGCAAAAGTCAAAAATGTTTAACTAAAACGATTGTAAAATGTCACCAATTACAATAGACTGAAGAATGATGCATGTTTAATGGTCAGATACACTGGGACTGTCCCTCACGTTCAGATTGTCTGTGTCAGTGTTTGCAGAAGTCTAAAGCAAAATGTAAACTGAAGTAAAGTATAACGGCTCACCTACGTCCAGTTTTAGGTCTGGACTTGCCGCTCTTTGACGTCCGAGGCCGTTCTAATTTCATCAGAGACTGTCTCATGCTCTCCTCAGTGTAGGCCAGATACACGTGAGAAAGATCCACTTCAAATGGCTGAACATAAGAGACAGAACGTTAAAAACATCTCACGCGGCTCTCAAAAACCTGCTTTGAACTGACACTTACATCTTTCTCCTTCTTGTCTGATACAGGGGTTTGTTTTCTCATGTTGTTGCCCGTGTAGGCCACACATTTCTGAAAATATACAAGAGTTTTTAATGGGGCACAAACATCAAGTCAAGTCTGAGAGATGTGAGACTGAACAGATCTCACCAGCTGCCACTCGCCAATATCTTCATTCCAGTGGACATAATTCTCAATCATTTCCTGTACAGGAACAAACAGACAGACGTAGATCATCAAGAAATTTATGCCACGATACTAATACACAAAAAAGTTGTAAAGTTTATGTGACTTTAGTAACCTTTCACCAATGATGAGTCTTGACACCAAAATATTTCCATGCACCTCACCTTTCACACATGATAAAAATATATCGCTTATTAATAATGCTAATCATTAACAGCACTGGGAAATTCACTGGTGAAGATACATTTCCGTGACATTTTCACTATGCGAGTGCTACAGTTCACACCTCATGTTATCAGCCAAAATCTGATTAATCAAATAAAAAACAAGAGGAAAAGGATTTGCAAGCCAAGCCGTTTCAGTGCTGCAGATACAGTTAGATAAGATAACAAACAAGACTAGCGCTGTAGGAGTACAGCGAACTGTTGCATTCAATAATGATTGTACAGTACTGACTGCATTGGTTTATTATAATTTGCAAGCTTGTTTAAATGCCAGAAAACAAATAAATACGTGTAAAAATAAAAGTTGGTTTTATCTACCAGTTACTTGGCTGGGATAATCTGATTTGACCTCCTGTATCTAATTACACATCGAGTTACTAGCATTTACTGCATGCTGCTAACTAGAACATCACGCTGTGGCTGAGCTCTGGTACGTCGACTGATGGGCTGCAGACAGACCTGATACTCCTGAGGAATGAAGTTATCGATGATGAGCATCTGCAGACGCAGTTCTCTGCTCAGCTGCCGGATGTTCTCCAGCAGACCTTCAATCTCTCTGTGATGTTCTTGTTGCAGATCCGCCATCTGAAACAGAAGAGAGGCGTTATCACGACCGACGTGCGGCGGTGACCTTCAAACACGCTGGAGTGACGTCACGTGAACGGCCGGTTGAAAGCGTCATGCACCTCAGATTTCGCAGCCATCAACATAGTCCAGACCTTCTTCAGTTTTTTGGTCTTGCCTTGAGCCTCTTCCTGTAAGCTGGTGTATTTCTCCTCAATGTCCAAACGCTCTTGCTGTGGAGAGACATATGCAAACATGAAACAACAGGCCGGTCCACATTAAGCTTCATCATTTCTTCTGAAGTCATGTGATCATCTCCACCTCCTTCTCCTCAAGTTCTCGTCGGAGCTGCTCGGCTCTTATCCTGCGCTCCTCCAGCTCATTGTTGGATTCCTCCAGAAGTTTCTCCTGCTCCTCAGCCTTGGCCAGTAAGTCAACTCCACCAACAATAACCCTCTTCTCCAGAGCAGACAGTTTCTCCAGTAACAACTGATGTTCTTGTCTGGGATGAGGAAAAACAACATTAGCTTTCTACTAGGTTAACATTAGTAGTGAATGACATCATCAGGTGCTACTGGTAAGTTTATAGATCACCATCATTCACTGTCATTAATATAAAGATGGTTATCATGTTTGTCATCTCACTGGGCTTTAAGAAGGTCTTTCTCTCTCTTCTCCAGTTCAGCTCGGGCTTTGTTCCTCTCTTCCTCCTCCATGTCCAGTTTGGCCTCCAGAGCTTTCCGTTCCTCCTCAATCTTCGCCTGCATCTCCACCATCTTATCAGGAGACACCTTCTTCCTCCCTGAAGACCACACATTTAAAACTGATATTAAAGACACGAAACCAAAACATGCAAGAAACAAGGAGCGTGACAAAACATTCCTTCAGATCCAAACTTTGTAAGATTCTCTAATATATTGTGCTGACAAATAAACTAAACATTCTTACAACCTAAAATTGTTAGCTTAGTAAGCTAAGTATTGATTACTTATTGACAAATTATTAAGATCTGATTTTGTGCAACATGGAATCCAGTTAACTTCAAACTAGCTACTAGTTTAATCTAAGCAACATCTAGTAAACTAGTACCCTGTAAACACAGCTTATTTTTCCGGCGGACTGATTAAAATCTGTGCACACTGACTTCTGTTTGTCAGCCTTTTTGATCAGATCTTAAGAAACGTCCGATCTGTGACTGTGCTGTCAAGACTTCAGGTTTGTGCTGTTTGCATGAGTGCTGAGGGTTTGATGTTTGAGTGTGGAGCATTTAAAATAAAGGAGCACAGGAGGTGGGTGAGATACATTCATGTGCTGCTCTCACTCACTAGTCTGAGATGTAACACACAACAGAGTGAGTCTGAACTGATGCTGTCTGCAGGAGAGAAAGAGACACTGCAAGACAGAGTGGTTGGAATCCTCATACAAACATGGAGCATGTTCATTAGAAATGCCTTTATATAATGCTGTGTTCCCATGTGCCAAAACACAATAATAATGGCCAACCGATACATCTACCCTCAAGCAACTGCAAACTAAAAGCATGATGGGAAACAAACAAGCTGATGTCACAGCTCTTTGCTCACTGGCTTGGAACAAGAGCAACATTTTATCTCTATTTTTATTTTTACAAGTGCAGTTTTCCACACTGTGACATCACAGAGATGAGTGCTTTTAATTTCCAACATAATGACTTTTGAATAAAACTCAAAAGACACTCGCTAGGCTAAATTAAATAGCAAGTGCGTTTGCTCACTTGTCACAGTTATATTTATGTAAATACAGAAGTTTTTCAAATGAATTTTAACTCTTTGTTGGCACAGAGCTGCACAGAGTCATTGCCAAACATGCCAACAATGAAACTGCGTGTGTTTAATCTGATGACCTCGACAAGCAAACCAAAGCCACCGGTTCACCCTGCAGTGATATTTACATCATGGACTCTATTATTCATCAGCAATGATTGCTGAATAAAATATAAAACATAAACAGTGTTTAGTTATTTGGCTTTGTAACCAACAACACAACAACAACAAATAATGTGATCAATGACAAAGAAAAATCAGAATTTGTTTACAGGCAGACAGTGAAGGATATTGCCAATCAATATGCAAATCACTGGCTGCATCGCTTTCTAATAAAGAGTAATGGAGGGAAATTCATACCACGTTTCCTGCGTCTCTCCCCTCCAACTCCCAACTCATCTTCACCTTCATCCATGTCATCTGATCCACTGCCATCAGAGCCAGAGATCTCCTCACCTGAGCAGAAAGAGACAGAGCTGAACCCTGGGAACACAAATCTGTTCTCTGGCTGTATTCCAAACCCTAGGGAGCTGCCTACATAGACAGCATTTGTAGACAGCATCAACATACTGCAGTAAACTGTAAGAACAGATTGAGTAAATCACATCCTGATGACCGTTTTCCAAGATCAGACATCAGATCAGAAAATGATGTACCTTCTTCCAGTTTTTTCTTAAGCTCCTCGATTTCCTTCTGGAACTGGCGCAGTAATGCGTCCTTCGGGTCCTCGTTAATTCTGGCCTTATTCTTGATATTTTTAGCACGGTTAGCATAGCGAAGGGTACTGATGGTTTCATCGTAGTTGTAGTCTGCCGGCCCAATGTTTGCACACTGATATTTAACAAAAAGAGTTGGGCTCAAACCTATGACATTTCTACAATGGTGCAAATGGTTTAAATGTTAAGTGGTCTAAATGTTAAGTTTAAATGTGCAAAACCATGGTTTAAATGTTAAGCTTCATGATAACTGAACAATAAACTGTTTAATATTACAATAAAACCAAGAGGCTGGAGATCATGTTTTGGAGATCAAGTACCATCATGGTTTTAGAGTTTCCTCCTAAGGAGTCCTGAAGGAGACGGGTGAGTTTGGAGTTCCTGTAGGGAACATGAGTGCTCTTCCCATCCACCAGTGCAGAGATCACGTTTCCCAGCGTTGACAGGGAAAGGTTGATTTTTGTGGCCTCTTTAAGACGCTGACCTGTGGCGCCGGTTTTGCCTTGCCTTTCAGATCCCTGAGCAACAAAACATTACTCCCCTCAGCAGCAGAACAAAAGACTGACAAAAGTTAAACTCATCCACCGCCTGCTTACCGCAAGATCAACCAGGTGAAGTTTACCCATGCGGACATGTTGGTTCCCATCTACACCCTTCTCACTGCACTCGATGGTGATGGTGAAGATGGCATGAGAGCGAGAGCTGTGCTCATTCATGTTGGTGGCACCGACAGAACCTGGGCAAGAGGAAATAAAACCTGAATTAGCTGTTCATGGACTTCCTGTGTACAGAAAACTCAACTGCTGAAGATTACACATACGGTTTTTATGGCCAAGGGTCATAATCCGGTCCATGTCGTCTGCATTGTTTACCACATAACCAGAAAGATCCTTGATATAAACTCCTACATCTGGTCTCTCCTTCACCTGTTATTCATTTTCAGAATTTATTATTCACATTTATGAATATTTCTGATCTTTCTGTGAAGTTCAATAGGTGCAACAGATTTTCTGCAGGTCTTTACATTAATCAGATCTTCTATGACCTCATTTTGGTGTGTCAGATAAACCCTAGAAATGCATGACTGGGCAAATGTATGAGTAACACAGATGTGAAGTTTCTCACCTCCAGCCTCTGCATCTGGTCCTTTCCTAACAAGTCCCTCACTTCTTCGTTGTAAATTTCCAAATATGAAACTCTTACCAGGAACCTGCGGTTTGACGACACGCCGTCAGAGTTTATCTTAATATCTCGCTGATAAAGTTGAGGTTTCTTACATGAGAAACTGTCATGAGACACACAAGTAAAGGTTTTGCTCTCACCTCGTGTCTCCTTCCGCTTTTGCGATGTGACCGAATATATGAGCGAACGAATTGGGAATAATGCCTCTGAGTTCAGGCACGGCTCGGACTCCCTCCATTGTGAACGTTTTACCTGTTCCTGTCTGACCGTACGCAAATATAGTTCCTGAAGACAAACACAACACATCACTGTAAAATGACCAAACAGACAAAATGACCAACAATTTGAATGTAAGCATGCCAAACTATGCTCAAATGTACGTTTACATACCATTGTAACCCTCTAGTACCGAGTCAATGATGGGTCGAGCTGTTAAATTATACACATCCAGTTGTTTGCTCTCAGGTCCAAACACGGTGTCAAAGGTGAAGGTCTTTGGCGGTTCACTGTATGCGTCCAGTTTGTTCACAGTGATGGTTCCTCTGATCTCATCCACGTTCACAGACTGCTTGTGTCCCATCATCTTCTCCTTTTCATTGAGGGGTCGACATCTCACCACCACCTTCACATTATCGCTCACCTCCACCTTCTCCGGTTTGTCCATCTTATTACTCTGAGTCACATTAAAACCAGATCAAACATCAGCTTCTGAGACACCAGAAACCACAGCACAGTTAATACATTTAATGCTGTGAAAACGTATCTATAAGGTAACAAAAAACGTTTAAAAGGTTATCCTTTATGGAAATGTTACGGAAATGTTATGGTAATGTATAAAACGTCCAGGTTTCTAGACGTTGGATTAACGTTACTGCAGGGACGTTATTTGAACATTAGTCTTAATCCTGTAAAGTCACACTAAATACTCATGACGATATGCAACGTTAAAGAAACGTTTGCCAACGTTACATAAACGTTCCCTGTCAGCTGGGAAGCCCTTTTAAATCCAGTGGTCATTCATATTTAAATGCATTTACTGGTTTCAATGCTTATATCTCTGTATTGGTTGTAAATGGGTTGGTTAATGGTTGGCTAGTTTTATGGACGCTGCTGTTGCTAAGCACCGGATATATCCAGCCTGTATCAGGCTAACAGCTAGTTAAACAAGCCCAAAATAACCTGTTATTTGTTTACACATCATATGTAACTAGTTACCAGCCCGAGGCGGGTTAGTTAAATTATTTAGCATCAATATTACAGTTAAACTGAGCCGTTTAAGCGCCGTAACAGCGTTAAACCCGCGGGGAGGCTAATGCAGTGACTAGCATTAGCGGCTAGCGCGATGCGATCACAACCGACCTGGACATTAAACGACAAAATCATCTGATAACAAACGAATGCATTAAAATTATAACACGATAACGGGGGGAATGCAATAGAAATCGCTGTCAAATAACAGTCTGGTATATATTGCACGCAGTATATATTGCATGCATTGCACACAGATGATACGACGGGGCGTATAAGAGTCACAGATAAATAAAGATAACGCAGGTCTTACCGGCATGTTCAGATCTGTGTTATTGGCAGTTTAATGCAATAAAATGCAATAAAATAATCGCGATGGATGCGGTCATTCGTGTCGATGTGATCCCGAAACACAAGCGCCCATCCCAAACATACGACACCGTTTACTGGACATGCGCGTCGATGCACGGCTGTGGTTTCATCTGCCCGGTAACACATCTGTGCAAAATCATGCTTAACAGGTTTTAAACACAATGCAAGTTTAAATTCTTCCTTTGCATTGTAAAATGTTTCATATTTTATACGATTATTACAGGTCAATGGTTCCTCATTGATCTATTTGACTCTATATGGCCAAGTATGAATGTTGTTTGGTATATCTGGTATGTTCGCAAAACGGAGACATAATATTTTATGGATTAAATTAAGCTAAATAATTAAAGATTCAATTGCTTTAAGATCAGAGATTGGGGACATGATGCAGTCATTCAAATGTATGAGACACTGCACTCATGGGACATACAGTAGTTACTGTAAACATACAGCCTCTGTGAAATCTCTCTTTGCTTTCTGTCTGTATTATCTGTCTGAATGAATTAAACAAACTCAAAGATGTGTTGCTGGGGTCTTAGTTATTTATTATTATTTTCAGCTTAATAACTTTACAAATTTCAAAAATAAAGCAACTAAAATAGCAAGAACCGAGAACAGGGTTTTTTTCAGGATGACCCGCCATGAGGGTTCACACAAAAAACAATCCACACACTGAGACGACAGGATTTGTGCGTGAAAAAGACAATCTTAAGAAGCTATATCATCATTAGGGCAACGGCCAACAGTCATATATAAACTCACAGGTTTCACTTTTAATCTCAGTTATTATCTTTCTCACACCACTGAAAAGTGCAAACAGTGTTTCAACACAGAAAGGCACAATCATCTCAGAGCTGACTAATGATGCAGGAGAAACACAAGCGGTTTGGGGACGTGTCAGGTGGGATGCATGAGACAAAATGCGATACTCAGAAATAGATTTCCAATAAAACAGGCCCACACGGCATCTGCAGATATTTCTGCAGAACGGAAACATCCAAAACATTCTTTACATTTCTCATCACTTCCTCCTTTGTCCTTTTATAAAATATATTGGCTACTCACACATACAGCATAATTATAATCTGACACTCACATTTAACCCTTAATACATTCCACAGAATTCCATAATTCCCTAAGAACAGAAACAGATGTCTGGGCCTTTAAGTACACAGGATATTGCTTTGTTGGTTTCATGACACAACAGATTAAAATGTGACTCTAAGCACAGCACTGGTTAAAAGATTTTTACTCAAGTGAAAAACTGTGGCAAACTCAAAGAACTTTGTCCAGTATTTCCAATATGCTGCTGTGGAAAAGTCCAGTTTTCCCACTGATCTCCTGGGTGATCAGAACCCTTCCATCTGCCCGAGGCCTTTGAAGAACGACAATTTCCCCCTCCGTCAACGTGAGGTCAGCATCTGTTTTAGCATTGTACCCCTTCATTACCCTGTATCTGAGGAAAACCATATCAAACAGTATCGGTCAGTGAGATCAGTATCCGAACGTATGTGAATCGTTCTGCGAATTCTGACAGGAAATCATGAGAAAAAGTGAGTTACTGATGTAACTGAGCTGCTGGTAAATCTGTCAATTTACATCTTTTAATGTACAAATATCAGATACAAGGCCAAAAATCCACAAAATAAGAGTAGTTTAATCAGATAACGCAATACTTCCTCTTTAAGACATTTTATCAGAACTAACCTGTTAGTGCTGGACGGGTTGTTCATTAGTACTGGTTTCATATTCAGTGACAGGAAGTCCATGGCGGCGTGATCTTGTCCTGCGCTCCTCCGGGCCTGAAGTGCTTTTGTGTCTTTAAGAACTAAAGTGCTTCCATCCCGACCCAGGATGGCTGAGGGGTTCCAGTGTTCCAGCCCGGAGAGACCCGACGGGGAGCTGGAATTATGTCCTGCAGTTACGGTGGGGGTCATTTTTGATGCTGTCTGTGCATCCTGAGCATCCAGGAACCGCACAGATTTTACAGGCTAGAACAAAGAACAAACACAACCACATTCAAATCAAGACTGTGATTTATTTGAATACAAACAAATATTGGAAGAACATCTGATCTTCGAATGACGAATGACTTCTCCTGACTACAGAAACACTGGTGGAACATGTTTGTACCTTCTCTGCGTTGTGTTTATAAGCGTCTGGTTTAACCAGAATAGACTGAGGAGTGATGCGGGCCTCTTTCTGGGCCGGGTCCCTGTTTCCTGTTTGATATCCACCACCAGAGGGAGCCGTTGCTTCATATGCCCAATGCTGTGTCTTGATGGGGTTTGAGAACAACCCATTTCTCTTTTTGGGGAGAACAGGTGAACGCCCCAGAGTGTAGATCTGCCCCAGATCCTGAGGACGGGGCTGAAGACTAAGGATGGAGTTTGAATTGTAGCTTCCATGATGAGGCAACCCTGAAACAACAGTAAAGCAGAAGTCTGTACTGTATGTACTGTACCTACTGTATGTACTGTATGTACTGTACCTACTGTACCAGCTACAAAAAACCCCACATGAAATAACAGTAACAGGCGGGGAAAAAAGCACAGCTATGTTTTAGAAAAGTAACAAGGTTGGTGACAGATTTTAGTGTGCAGTAGAAAGAAGATTCAAATCCAGAAATTTCCAGAAATATGTTGTTTACAAATCATGAAATTAGAGAGACTTCAGCCTCAGCTCAAACAACTATTTTAATTTGTGGTATATCCTATTATTTTCTGAAGAAGTTACAGGAATGATAATCTAGTAACACAAATTATTCTAATAACAAATATTGTCACACTAATCTTTTAGTCTAAACCATGTATGTAAAGGTGAAACGAGGACGTTTCTATTAATATATTCCATTAAAATGCGTCTGCTATAACGCCCAAATAAATATAACCGCTGTGACAGTCAAAGTTATTCTCATATTTTCCCACGAACCCAACAAGAAGGAGCGTGCTGGGGCTCGCTGTCTCACCTCTGTGGGACGAGTGAAGGGCGCGTCTAAGCGAGCTCCACCCCTGTTTCCCGCCCGGCTGCGGCGTTCTCCCGGACCCGGCCGATGACATCACCGTCACTGTAGCTGGAGGGCTGTCATTGTTCACTTTGTCCAGGGCCAGTACAACAGCCTGTGGCTTGTGTGGGGTGTGGCGTTTTGTTGGCACCGTACTCGCATTAGGAACAGCAGGTTTGGTTTGTTCGAGGAACCTCGCAGATGTTCTGGGTGTGAAAAGAAAACTATTAGTGTACAACTGAGAGTCAAGGTAAGAGCCGCACAGGTGGAGCTCATCTGAAACACTAATATTTTGTCATCTGAGGTAAAACTGTACGGCTGTAATTGTAATGTTTCAAAACATTAGGAGGATCAAAACATCCAAGTAACAAAACATTAAACATTTTCTGGGAATTTTCTGGGAATGTTTAAACATAATTATTGCTCGGTTAAAGGAACGTTATTCAAATATATTTTAAACGTTTTTTTAAACAACAACTTAAAAATAACATATTTGGAATATTTGATATAACACTTAAAAGGTTCTATTGCCTTGATAACTTAGCAGTATATTTATTGTTTATTTCTATTGTATTTATTGTTTATTGTTAATTTATTGTATATTATTATTTATGCCTCATTATGTCTCGTTTCAAACCCAACAAAAGTCTTGAAGTTTAAAACAAATGACACTTTCACTAACATTTGACAATCACGCATATTAACTGTGACAGTTTTATAATGTACACAGATGTCTCCTCACCTCAGCACAGGTGTGACATAGTTGGCTGGCAGGATGCCCACTTTCCCTGTTCTGAGAGACAGGCCACGCAACCATCCCTCTTTAAATTTCCCATAAACCCCCACCATCTCCCCCTTCCTCAGTTCCAGCTCTTCTGCCCGGTGGGGTGTGTAGGAATACAGCGCCGCACAACTGAACACAACCAACCACAACATCAGCTTAACCACACACAGCGTGCAGCCGATTGTGCAGTAACACACTCACACGCTGATGGAGAGCTGCTGCGTGGGGGACATCTTGCTCTCAGAGGCTGTGGGAGGAGTCTGGGGGTTAATCAGTGCCATGGTGATGGTGGGCAGACTTTCACCGTTCATTTTTTGGTCCCTCTGTTACAGTGAGAAAGAAACTGGTAATTTTCTTGTCTGCAGACACACAAAAACAACACGCAATCCTGCAGACGCTAGTGATTAGGAACACTGTATAAGCTTTGTTAAACCCTTCATCCACATTTACAGTATGTTGCCACTTGACAACGAACCTTACGATACTGTAATGTACTGTACTGTACTGTACTGTACTGTAATGTAATTTACTGTACTGTATGTTGTTGCAACTGTACGTTGCAAGATCTTGCAAACAATTCTGCGTAACACTTTAAGACAGCAAGACATTTAAAAACAGGTTTATTTATAATCTA
>JBAJNP010011630.1:0-14496 GCA_036877545.1 Yasuhikotakia modesta | reverse complement strand
TCAGTTGCTATGGTAACATACATACCCAGAAAGTTACCTTCGTTTTTGGAACCGAAAGTTGAGGTTATCCACGAACTTACTCCTAAACATACCCAGGTATGTCACATAACCTGCTTTCTGGAATACCCCCGTGGTAAAAGTGAAAAACAAAAACAAAATGTTCAAAAAACGACAAAACTCTCTGTAAACATAAAGCTGTACTTTGATCATGATTATGATAAACAGTATGTGTTGCTCTTCACTGCCCATATTTGAACAAACACTTAAATACTAAGAAATAATAAAAATCAACTTATAGACTCTTTTTTTGACACATAGTGACTATAGCTGAAACTTCAGCTAGGCACTAACTGCCACTTCACATCATATTAAGCAAAATCAACAACATTATTCTAATATCAGTTCACACATTGGCTTATCCCTGTGTTAGTTTAGTGAGTGACTTCTTATCCAACAAGCATGTCCAAGTATGTCCTTTAACAAAAATTATAAGTGCCGCTTGAGCCGCGACTCCTGGACACTTCTGAATTATCTGACACATCGGAAATTCCTGATCATTAGATATGAAACGTCTAGCACTTAACTTAAGAAACAGTAGTTGTTTAGTTGTCAGTTGCACAATATCATTAGGAAAACTGGATAGTTAAATGCTTGTGACAAGGCTTAGACGTTCTTCTCGACTCTGTGACAGATGACAAAAGAAAAAAAATCCATGTTGATCTGATTTACTCAGTGCGACAGTTTCCGTTTCTGCAGAAGTGTAACTCTGAACCGAGTTTCAGTGAAAAGTGAGAAGGATAAAAGTAAACGTTTTAATAATGGAATACATGGAAATGTAGTGTTGCGAAGAATGAATGTGTTACATTTATGCATTTGAAATGACGGTATAAAATAATAAAACAAGTAAAGAGAAGGGTAACAACATGAGGCGCGCAGCACTTGAATTCTCCCAACGCTTTGTAACGTCCTGCAACCTCCAGTCCACGCAGCGGCGCTAACGTGCGTTTGACGTCTAACAGAAACGTTAATAGAAGAAGCGAAGCAGTCATACGTGTGCTGTGCTCATACATAACGCTGAGATGAGTGACCTATTTATTAAACCAGGTAGGTTAATGCCACATAAACAGAACTATTAAACCATGGAAAATTACAATACATACGTTTTTTTTATCAGACTATTAATAATAGCTATATTATTAAGTCTCACAAGTCGAGACTTTAGGTTAGTCTTATGTTAGCTACTTGTTTCATTTCACGATATTATACAATCGAGTGCTGATTTGTGTTCTTTTTGTCAATTACAATAAATTCATAGTTACTCAGTAGTTGTAATATTACGAATGCCGATGATAAAAAGTAAAAACTTAACAGATTATGTCCAGACCGAGAGAAACATTGTTGCTAAAGCACTCATTTGTCTTCAGCGCTATTTGTACAGGCTACTGTGGCTAGTTATTGCAACAAATTTAGTGTTTCGATTTGATTCTTATTTACATCGAGACGACTAGTGATTAATATTTCACGAAAACTTTATTTAAATAAAAATGCTGGTAACTGAAAGCCTCTTGCATAGCTATATTACTGAAAACGCATTTACATTAACAATAGGTCCATACAGGAGAGAGGAAGTACAGTTAATACTCTCTATTATATTGTTTAGTGAGACTGTGGGGGGACCTCTAACCCTGAAATGAGTCCAATGGCATAATTTCTCGTAATTCTATACATTTTAAACTGAAACGCTTCAGTTTTGTTTGTTTAAGAATATAATGATGTACTAGATTATGAAGAATGTTGTGGTCTTGTAAACAGTTCTGTGCTTTTGTGGGATAGAGTCATTGGTTGACACAGAAGTCACACGACACATGATAAATGAGAGACTTCATAAATGCTTAAAACATCTGCACTGCATGAATTCCTACAGTTGAAACTCAGTGAGTGACCACTACACGGATCAAAAGTTTTAAGATTGTTTAACAGTAAAGCGGTAAATTATATTAATATCCAGATCCTACGTTAAGACTGAATATTTAGATTTTTAGAAGTTTTATTTCTCTTTGGTTAATTGAGAATTTTTCTTCTGTTTATTTTTTCTAGGTCCTGCTGTTGTATTTTTATTTCTATATGCCTGTGTTGAGACTTGCAATAGGTTCTAGTATTGTGTATTTTCTTGTACCGCATTCTTGTTTTTCGTTGTCTTCAAAAAAAAAGAAAAGTGAATTAAACGGTTCCCTCCAAAAACAGATCAATTATTGTAGAGTAGTTAATTGTCCTTAAATCTTCATTAAATTGAATTTCTCACAGAATGAAAGATTATAGCTATAATTTTGACAGCTCTTGTGTCACATGTAAAATTGACCACTAGGTGTTAACACAAGCAAAATTCTTAATTTACATATTACATATTTACTGCATTACAAAATTAATATAAGTAAGGCCAGAGTAATCTGAAATGCTCTGAAAAGTTAAATAATAAAAAAAGTAAAAAATAGTGACATGTTTTTGTCTGAAATGTGACCTCTGCATTTAACCCATCCTTCATAAGGAGTGAACACACCGCAGCCATGAACACACACTGTAAGTCAAGAACACACGCCACAGTCATGGGCACTTCAGTTCAGCTCAGATTTGCTTTATTTTCAACTTTGTGTTAAAGCATTTTGTTGAGAAGAAAAGGTCAACAAAGAAAATAACTGTGTCGTTCAAAACAAAATCAATTGTAATCTCATGAAAATAAAAAGGAAGAATACAATAATGAATAACCTGTTCTGTACTTTAGTTGTCAAGAGTAGAGTATGTCTGTGGCCATTTAATGGTTAAGATTGAAATGCATATTGTTGTGGCAAAAATAATTCTGAATGTGTTACATTCTACAAAGCTCCTAAAACATGTGAGGATAGATTTATATAATCAGATTTTCTCGTAAAATGTTTTTTCCAAAAAATATTTTAAGATTATTTTTAAATTGTTCACCACATTGTCCCTAAACTAGTTTTTGGAAGTAGTGATTGGTTTCTGTTAGTGCTGTCAGTGTTAATACATCTAAATAAGAAATGTTTCTGTCACTATGGGTACTGAGTGTAAAATAATTAAAAAGTGAATTCATTTAAAGTATCAGAGGCTTCAACTTAAAATTGTGAAGGGGGTCTGAATACCTTTTGAATGTGCTGTACATGTGGGAGTTTTTCTGCACCACATGCTTGAAACCAACGGTGTAATGATTGTGTTATTGTGTGTATTGCAGGTAATCAGGAGCGTGGATGGAATGACCCGCCACAGTTTTCATACGGCTTTCAGAAGAGTTCATGTGAGCTAAAGCAGAAACACATTCTCAACAGGAGAGTGCACTCACCACAACTAACAGGTCAGTCCTCCAGCAGCTGTCATTCATAGATTTAATGATAGTTTTAATAATAGATTCTTTAATCCCATTCTGCCTAAAGCCTCAAATATCTCACTCAGCATCTAATGTTTCTGTTTAATGGCCTTTTGGCACGTGTGATATTAGTCCAGCTTTATATAAAAATCTCAATGCATGAATACAAGCAGAATATCAAGTCACACAAGCATCTCTACAGAGTTACAGTTTGATACACAGTATAACATCCAAATTACCCTCATCTGTTAATAAGAAATATAAATCACGTCAGTTGTAGATGGCTGTATCTTATAAAGCAGAGGGAGCACAGTGTCAACCAGCATTCATGTTCTGCTAAAGAATATGTGCCTCCAACACCTCAGTCTGAGCATAAATCATACGTTTTTGAGTGAACTGTTCCTTTAGTAAAAGTGTTTGAACAGGCTCTGGGTCAGGGCTGCCATCCACACCTATTGACAGACTCACCCCACCGGTGGACGGGAAAGCCCCTCCAGTGCAGGATGTGACCTCATCGGCCACATGCTCCAGGATGTGTGACACAGCTGTGGCTGCAGAACGTGAGCCGTGCTTTGAGGATATGCAGGCAGCTCTTCACTGGGCGCTGAGTGCCTGCAGACATACTGTAAAGGTAACAGCATAGATTAATGTGGGGGTATCTTGTTTTTTTGGGTGGGTTACAGGTCCCCAATAATTGCTGCTTACAGCTATTTTTAGAATTATTGTTTAGCTGTTAAACTGATGAGGGCGATCCATCTGTTAAACCTTCAGACTCAAAAGTCACCAGATGGCAGTTCTCAGAATGGACAAAAAGTAGCAAGTTTTGGTTGCCAAGAATTAACAAGTTTTGTAAAGATTCTAGTGTGATGTTGAATGGGTTTATTAGCAGCTTCATTTACGTAGTAAAAAACATTAAACAAAAATGAGAAATGTACTGTTATGTATACTTATATATAATATACTTATATACTTAAATATTATATATTTTAAAAAAATCTATTCATAAAAATGTTCATTGTTGTTGCTTTTCAGAAACAGATCTGTGATGATGTAGAGAAACGTCTCAAGCTTTTTGAGGACATGTGGAGAAATGGAAAACTGTCTCCTGTTGTAAAACTTAGAATGCATGGATTGTCACAAGGTGAGACATTTTCAGTATGTGTCTGTACTGGTCCTGCTTTCATGAACACAAACACTGACCTACAGCACTATAACAACAGCTACATGCATAGGTAACACATTTGCATAGGCAGTGGTGTAGGAAGTACTTAAGTTTAGTACTTAAGTAAAAGTACAACTACCCTGCAAAATATATACTTAAGTAAAAGTATAATTACTACATCAACATCTTACTTAAAAGTCCTAAGTACATACTTTTAAATTTACTTTAAAGTATTTTTTTTAAGTGAAAGTACACAATCGGTTGTCTCAGTGTCTGGGCTGTTCAATTGTAATAATCGCAAACAATTTCTATTATGTACTGGAAATGGGTAGTTGTGCAAGCTCTCTGCAATACTGACACACTGTAAAAATCTGGTTATTTACTTATTATTACTCATTAAATAATAATTAAGCTAAACCAATTATGACATACAATTTATTTTATTTTTACTATACTATTAAGAGCAGTAAAAAACCCTCAAAAGTACACAGGTGAGTGTTATTCTGAACACTTTAATCAGATTTGTATGACCAGTTTATTCTGCTCAACAACAGTTGCTTTAGTTATTTACCTTGGCCTGCATGGGGAAAACATAGCTAAAACTGCATTTGAGGCTTATACTCCATTGATTACAGAAAATCCAAAAGCATTAGGCTAATAATGTATAACACATTAGAATGAGAAAAAAATAAGCACCAAACAAAATTTGACAAGGGTGAGTGCTTCTCTTAAAACATGCAAGTAATATTGCTATTTAGAACTCTGATCAGCCTAACATAAACAGGACAAAAAAAACAGAATCTATGTGAAAAACAATGAAGTCAATATAAAGGCAAATGTTACGATAAGAAACTTAACAAAGGACCTTCAAATAAAAATTTTGGCCAGGCAATCAAAGGTCAAAAGGGCAAAATGCCCCTGTAGAACATGAGAGTATTAGAGCCCTAATACTGTATTTGGTTCCGCATAGCATTACCAATAGTTTTTGTTCAATTTCAACAAAAGTTGGTTCTCAAAGCTTTTTGATCCTAGCCTGCCTCTTTTTGCAGAAAAAATGTGCACTGCTGTGCTAAACAGCTGTTCGCATGCTGCACATGCGGGCAATGATGTGTTGAGCTTCAGGGACAAATTACAAACTGTGGGCACTGACTTGAGTATGTCCATTGAGGTAGAAGAGTTGGCCAGATAGGCATGCAACTGTTTTGTGGTTTCGTGGACATTTCCCTTCATTAGGCCAAAAAAGTCTTCCTCAGTTCCAGAATGGCTACCAGATGATGATAAGGCTGGCTCTTCCTCCATGTGTCTCTTGATGTAGTCCATGCCTGCACAAAAAAAAATCCAAACATGAATGAAGAGTATTTCTGTCTAGCCTTTTAAAATACCAGTTAGCTTTGAAAATAACATATATTGGTTAAAATGAACCACTACCCATTATTTTATTAACAAATGAATGCTTGACAAAGAAATTATTTAAATGACTTACCCAACTTTAGCAAGTTTTCATTGCTTGTCCATGATGTGCGAAACTTAGGAAGTAAAATTGCAGCAGATATGAGTTCTGGGTCATTCATCATTTTTCCGAACCGCTGCTGTATTCCTTCCTGAAGAGCAGAGATCAGTGGCTGAAAGAACTTGGATGAAGTTTGGAGGCTGTCCAGCTGCACAGTTAGGAGCATTATAGTGGGTACCAGCCATCCCATGTGGACATCCACCTCTCCCTGCAATATGTTGAGTGCCTAAGAGACTGGGTTCATGGCTGATGCATAGTCAGACAAGACAGCAAGTTCTGCAGGGCTGAACCTGTAAAACACCATGTGAGAACATGCATAATGTCAGCAAGATAAGCATAGGCTACACTATTGCAGTTCAATTAAATGGAGAAAATCATTAGTAAACAACATTATTTCACACAATCAATAGCCTACCACATCACAACTACGTATCTGCTCCATGACAAACTTACATAGCAACTTTAAGTGCAATGCTCTGACTGCTCTGACTGCTCCTTCTCTACTTTTCTTAATTATTCTCAGTATTCACTCAACTGCAAGGAAGAGAGAGTTCCACCTGGTCTCAACTGGACGGATCAATTGCAGCTTGCACTCCCTCTCTTTAACCTCTGCAGCTGTAGATGACCGGGCACTCTTATTCCAAAGAGCTGAGCAAATGCTGCACGAGATATCTTCTTGTACATAACATTTGATTCAGCTTTTCTAGCATCTACGGTTGAGATCAAATTCAGAACATGACAGGCACAACGGTGATGCTTTGGAAGCTGATATCCAGAACACTCATCTTCTTCCTCCATCAAAGCTTCCACTTCAACACCCTCTGTCTTCTCTTCTGCATCCTCCTCTTCACTGTCATTCACACCTTTACTCTCATCTTCAGTTGAACACACCTGAACTTCATCTTCACATGCATAAACTCGGAAGGACTTAATAAAGTTTGAGGCATTATCTGTTGTGGTCCTAACAATTTTCTCACGGATGTTATACTCACTGTGAATATCATTAAGTACACTGGCTAACACATCATAAGAATGTGTCCCTTTCAGCCTTTTACAAGCCAGAGCCACAGACTTTCTTTCTAGGGTATCTGGCTCTATCCAGTGGGCAGTAACCCCAATGAAACTTTGCCTATGAGCTGTCCAACAGTCTGTAGTCGTGGCGATATACTTAACAGTCTGCATTGCATTCTTCAATTTTTCTTTCATTTGCTTTGTGCACTTATCAATTCTCTCTCTCAATGTTGTACGTGACATGAATGTGTAATCATGTTGAGTACAATGTATTAAATCAACAAACCCAGTCTGTTCTACTACTCCAAAAGGGTGCAAACCCTGGACAATAAAGTTAACCACTGCAAGGTCTATGGTCTTCTGAGATGCTTTGGTGTCCTCAAGTTTTCGCTGCTTTATTGAAGAACCTCCATCAGCAAACAATGTCCCCTTCTTTTTAGAAGTTGCTGCCAAGTACTCCTTCAGAAGTGGTCTGTGCTTTCTCTATAAAAGAAAGTGACAACAGAATTAATACACGTTTAGCATTAGTAGTATTAGTATTTAGTAATATAGTCAATCTACAACCAAAATAAATCTCACAACATAATGTAAAATATTTTTTAAGGGTTCAAGAATTAATCTAAACCACTACTATTTAAGTGCAAGTGCAAACACTAACCTTACATCTTACTAGTATATTACTTTATGACTGGCAACATGTAAGTACCACACAAGCAAAAAGCTGCTGTATTTGCCATGTTAAACTAAGTGTTTGGACCCTAAAGTTACAGGATTTTACATTTACGTTAATACAAAACCACAGTGTATGGGGCACTGAAACGCGAAACCAGCGCGATTACATCTTTAGACTAAAAAGACAAGCTACTGACACAACCAAGCATATCACACTGGGGTAAAATTGGTTTGATATTCGCATATACTTTCGCGCTAAATTGCAGTCAAAACAAACAGCTATTTTAGCCAACTATGAATGTACAGATATAGCAGTAGTTTGCTCATCTCCAAAAATGTAACATAATAGCAAGCTATCTTCCATGCTGTGCTAATAACCAGCTAATGAAGTTGTCCTGTTAGGGTACCACTACCTTACGTCAAACAAATATTATACTGGTGTGATATTTTTGTTATGTTGACATCTGTTTTTCTATAACAGTCATAGCACCATGTCATAGCAAGTTAGTAACTTAAATATTAATAACTTACATTGCATGTCTTACCTCTATATGTTTCTTCAAATGTGAAGGGGAGTTTTTAAACGCCAACAGTTCTTTGCATTGAGGTAGGCACTCTTTGAGGTGCATTGAGGTAGAGTCATTCTTTGAACCTTTAAATTCAAATAACTTGCTTAAATAAGGCCAGGGGTGTCTCTCAGAATCAGAGCTGCAGGGCACAGGCTCAAGCTCAGTCGACGTTGTTGGCTCTTCGTCCATGTTTGATATTTGTTCTTTGACCAATCAGATCTCAGATCTGTTTCAACGTGCATTGGCCAGCAACGCCAAAACGTAAGTCGACCAAAATTTTTTTATGCAAGATTCGGAGAATGTAATGACACTCATTTTAATAATGTAGTGGAGTATAAAGTACAGATAATTGCTGAAAAATCTACTTGAGTAAAAGTATAAGTATGCATTATTTTTTTTTACTTAAGTATAGATACGTAAAAATTTACTTAAGTACAGTAACGAAGTACAAATACTTTGTTACATTCCACTACTGTACATAGGCAACACATTTGCATAGGCAACACATTTACATTTTCACAAGATATTTGTTTGGATGTGCTTTAATCACCATAGATATAACAAAACATTAATTTAAAGACTCTGTTATCCTTTAAGTTAAACTTGCCAAACTAATATATAACTGTGGTAAAGTTGGTTAACTAGCGCCAACTCTGTTTGCTTGGTTTAGCCACAGGAGAAATGGCTGTTTGAGCTGGATTTTTCAGAGGGAAAGTAAACTCTCAGATTTTGATATAACTTTGCAACGGAAGTTTTGTTTGTTTTGTAAGTTGTCACTACAAAACTAGAAGAGTTTTGATTTCATGTGGACTTTAATGTAACTTGCAATTGTTTTACATTCTACGACCTCGTATACACTTAATCTTTTCTATATTTTTAACATAACAAATGTCTTTTGGTTTTACAGTTTCACAGTAATCTGCCCCTTCTTACCCATGTGACATGATGTATCCTACATGGTATTGAGAAACACTCCTGCCAGAGCATTTGTCTGAATGCATCTGGAGACACCCATGATAAAAATCTATCAAAACTTTTCTGATGGACCCAGCATTCTCTAATAATGTGCTAACAGGTTAAAGAAATGTGTCTTAAAACATGTCTTGTTAAAAAAGTGTAATAACAGGAATGAAACAAAAAAGAAACGTGTCTGTTTTTGCTTATAATGTCTGGATGCTTTAATTTACTGTTCGTCAGCTCAATGTCTGAGTGCTTAGAAATCTAATCCTGTCCAAATATGTCTGGAATTGTTGGTGATAGATGTTTCCTCATTCATTCACATGCATTCAGTGAACATGATCTTCTGCAGTGTTCAGATGTACTAAACAAACAAACCATTCTGTGGTGACCTCATCCAATTACACATCTAATGAGTTTTAATTCAAATACTGTTTGAAAATGACTCTCATTTGAATGGTGCCTCAGGCTAGAAAAAAACTGGCGGATCTAAATTAAACCTTGATAAATAAATGGAAAATGAATCCAACAAATTGATAATAAATCCCGTTAGAAGGTATTTGTTTAATGGTTTAAAGATAAAGTGAACATGACCAGATTTGGGTAACATCAATCAGGTGTTTTCACACATTTGTTTCTCATTTTGTAGTATGTGTTTTCACGGTGTCATAAATTAGATGATGTGTGTTTCTGAAGGAACGTTTTTACTGCTGCTTGTTTGGTTGCCAGAGAATATCTGCACATACGACTTTCATTTCCATTGGTTTGAATTTAAACTGACACTGTGACAAACGAGTGACACACAGCTTAAATGTGGAGAATAAAATGTGGTTTCTTTATTTATGGTGGGATTAAAGGACAAACTTACTCTAGCTGGACTGTTTTCACCTTTTCAGACTTAAAAAAACAAAACTGGGACGCGGCTGATGAGATCCACAAGGGACTGATGGTGGATCATGTGACTGAAGTCAGTCAGTGGATGGTTGGAGTCAAGCGTCTCATTGCTGAAACTCGGAACCTGGACCCGGAGCTGTTTGCAGAGTCAGGTCCGAATCAAATGGATGGTTCCACTGATCCAGGGATCTGAGACTTGTTTACCTACTTTGTTGAGACATTTATACTGTGTTATTATTACTTAAAAAACATAATATTGGATAAGATGCAAGAGTATTAATATTTTGTGACTGTGTGAAGTTCTGTATTATTCACAATATAATTGTTAGCTTTGGCCTGGGGACTGTTTGCATTTTGCCTTGTTTTTTAATGTAACAAAATGTGTTTTACTCATCACCAAACCCCCTTTATTTCCATTATATTCTTATAATTTCCTTTTGATCTTCAGATTTGGTTTTGGAACAGCAGAGGCTGAAACCAAGACGGACAAACCTACTTTAATATACAAAATGAATAAAAAGAATGAAAAAATGAAATTCACTGCATACATGTTTAGCTTTTTTCTTACAGCTACTATTACACAAATGTTCACACCACATCCATTATTTGCATGAATGAAAGCATTTTGCTGTCATGTTTATACACTGTACAATTAAAGTTCGTAGAGGCCAAGTTTGTTTACTTTCTGAAAAGATGTTTTATCTAAAAGCAACATATAAACCACAATTAACATGAGCAGAAAACAAAGTCTAGTCACTGAAAGTTTCCATGGCATATGTACCAGAACTAATATTGGTTCTAATAGTACTAATACTAATAGCCACAGTACAGTTTTTGCCGATTGCTCACACACTACAATCGAATGCTGAGACCAAAGTCTCAATACCTCAACTTCTTGTTGCATACCTTTAACACAGTGTAGCCACAGCTTTACATAACACATGGTCACTGTTGCACATTTCCAACTTTTCACACTTTCACAATAAGTGTGTTTACAATTCTGTAATACACTTACTGCGATACACAACACGTTTTCTTATATTAGACACTTTGTTCAAGCAATTACCTGTTATTATTGGGAAAACATTCTGTTCAAAAAGCAAAACTCATCTGACAATTGTAGCACATACACATGATTCAATACACATACACAGTTGTACTTACACACCTAAACACTTACACAGAAACCAAACTGCCCTGAGCCTCAGCATGACAAATAGGCCTCAATGGTAGAGGCATGTGAAAACAGTGAGGTAGGGATCAGTCCAAGGGTGGATTCGGCACACAAGGTGATATTTTTCCAGATGTCCAGACCCACAAAGAAGGCCGGATCCATAACCCCTACACACACAAAGCAAATATGTTTTTCCCTGAATAGCAATTTATCCACTAATTGTTTTTTTTTGTTTTGTTTTGTTGCTAAATTTGATGATTTGTGATTTAGTTTATCTTTATTTCTGTAAGTGTTTTTTTTGTAAAAACTTGTTTGATTTCTGCAGAAATTCTACTTTTGAGTTTTACAAAAGACTGAGTCTGAGCAAATGACGATTAAATAGAAACACATAGACTGCAGTGTTTTATATTTATATTTAAGCCCTTCAAAGTTTTATATGAAAGAGTCATTCAAATGGTGCTTGTGTGTTCGGTTTTGTTGCAGGAATGTCATTTCTAGAAAGGAGTGTTATGTTTTGATTGCAGTGTTTCATTTTGGCACAGATGTGAGTTGTTAATCTGCAAGTATTACATCTGACTGGCTTGTATGTAAAGTTCTGACATAATGAGCCAAATTCTGCAAAAAAGTGTATAACAATAGGCAAAAACTAAGTGATACAATAAACTACAATAAACTTAACAATTAACATTTTACTTGGATGTGTTTTTGCTTTCTGTAGTGCTGTAGTAAAGGCAGTTGCAGTTATGTGTACTTTTGCGTTGTATTATTTCAAATAAGTTCCCATTTATTACTTAAGACTGGTATGTTAATGCTATATGAGTCCTCAAACCCTTGCTGTTGCTAGCCTGCTGTTGCTAGCCTGTCTCATCACCTTTCACACGTGTTTGTGAACGTGAACTGATTGATGTGAACTGCTTGAGTAGTTTGAGGAAGAGTCACAGGAATAGCTTAAAGAATCACTGCTCACTACAGGACCTTAGGGAATG
This sequence comes from Yasuhikotakia modesta, assembly GCA_036877545.1. Lineage (NCBI taxonomy): Eukaryota > Metazoa > Chordata > Actinopteri > Cypriniformes > Botiidae > Yasuhikotakia > Yasuhikotakia modesta. The sequence continues at coordinate 2,185 of JBAJNP010011630.1, read as the reverse complement.
TAGACACAAATGCCATGTTTTCCCCACGCTATTTTAAGGCAATCTAATTATATTTATGATTTTCCTAAATATAATGGTAATGGTGTGATGGTAATATTATGTGAATTGAATCATTTACAATTGATTGGAAGAAAGAATGCTGTGTTGTATGAAGCAAATTGCATTTACAGCTAAATGTGGCATGTGTAATGTACAGAAACATTAATTTGATTTTCTATATGATTATTTATTTGAATAACAAAGCCCTACAAACCCATTATATTGTTATTACCATTTACTGATATATTACTGCTTACTATTAAAATACTATTAATGGAAACCCTAAATTCATGCTAGTCCATGAGTTTTCATAATATCTTATCAAAGTGTCATATAACAATAAAAAGCTTGGAATTTAATATACCAGTGTTTGTTTTTAAACCTTTTTAGCATAGAAACAATTATAAGAACAAACTAATAACATTTTTAGCATTAGACAAAAACTTCCCTGTTTCTCTTTGTCGTTTTTCACTCAGTGGTACAATTCCTGGATTTAAAAAAGCCACAGGCTAAGCATTTCTAAACATGTTGTTTGTTTGCCTCCCTGTGATCGTCAGGAGAATCGACACAATAAATTATTCGTAAATTTCGTTTATTGGTCATTGACCTCTGGGTGTTACTGCCATCTACCGGACAGTATGAGCACAGCGTAGCTGTTACGTTAACGTTTGGATGCCTATTGTAAAACAGATTCCTATAAGAGAGCCCACTTGTATACACTTATATATGACACTTATTTCCAAATACCCACCACACCAGTTAGCTGTCCTTTAAACTTCCACACAAACTACTACTATTTAAATCACATGTACTATATAGTAATAGTTGTTCCACTTATCACAGACCAGTTTTAGTGATCACTACTGATCGCATAATACTGTAATTCCAGCAGCTTGTGTTTTCTGAAATGATACCGCACCAAATGCAACTTCTATTAAACTTCTATTATTCTCTGTATAGAAAATAACTTCTCTATGGTGTGGCTGTCAGTCAGAGAAAACCTGCTACCACCTAATAAATGACAGAAAAAATAAAATATGCACACAACTTTTTTGGACCTTTTTATAAACTTAATGGAATCAAAAGAAATATTAAGAGCTGTCAGAGTCACTCCAATTAGTCTGATTAATCTTTATTTACATATTAATATTTACCTCTATAAGTTCAGCTTTATCATGCATTGGTTGGCCTCATCGTCCCAGTTACATCATCAAAAGAAACCTCCAGAGCGAGCTAGAATTCGTGAACTCTCGCGATAAGCGGCGGACTTTGAAGTGAACTTCTCCCCCGACTCCTGTAGCAGCCGGTGCGCTTGTCTCAGTCAATGGAAAGTGGAGCGCTATGAATTTGTGTTAAAGCTGAGTTTGATGAATAAAAGCTCTGACCGCGTCTACTGGCGACTATCACATTTAAGGAAAGCGAGACACACCGGGCTAGTTTTCAGCAGCCTCCTGTGATCATAATCTGCAGTAAAGATGTCAGTAGTGGGATTTGATGTGGGCTTTCAGAGCTGTTACGTTGCTGTCGCTCGGGCCGGTGGAATAGAAGCCGTAGCAAACGAGTACAGCGACCGATGTACACCGTAAGTTAAAAACGTTTTAGCTCGAAACTGGATTGTTTCCGAACTGGCCTGTCATAATGATGCGTGATGGAATGATAACGATGGAATGTAATATATTTGTCTTATTCCCTGTAACTTGTCTTATTGTGTCAGTTCATTTGATCTAGTGTGATGTAGTACTCGGGTAGTAGTACTGTTACGTTGGATTACAATAATTCTGTCGTTAGTATTTTTGTGGAGAACACGTTATTGTGCTACAGTGCACTACATCTTTACAGAGCAGGTGTATGGATATGTTTAATGTTTATGTTGTGAATGAGATCTGCTGCAGTCTGTTGGTGTTAGCTGAAAGCTACAGCGTGACTCTAGCTGCTGCTGTGAGGTCAAACTGGCCGCTCACAGGAACATTGTAGCATATTTATTATTCACGTGATATTATATTTCTACTTCAATCATTTATTCACAATTAGTTATTACACGTGTTTAAGTGGTTTTGCCATTCTTACTAAAGCTATGTGAAAGTTAAAAATATAAATGCATCTTTAGGAAAGACCTGACACGGCAGCTTTGCTGATTAGGCAGATC
>JBAJNP010011629.1:0-14496 GCA_036877545.1 Yasuhikotakia modesta | reverse complement strand
GTAAAAAAAAACATTTAAAAATATACCATTCTATGAATAAAAGACTTTATTTCTTCAGTTTTTACCCAAATTACATTATAAATGAAAGTTATCACTTTATTCATTTATTTAAATGCAAGCAGGGTAAGGTAAGGTAATGCAGGCAGGGTACAACAACAGTAAAAAATTATACAGTTATACAATAAACACCCACCAATAGGCAGCATTGGCTGATTCTCACAGTAAACTCGAGGGCAATAACCGAAGTCTCCCTGCTGATATTTCTCCAGCTGAAAGAGAAAGCAAACCATCATACGCATGTAAAAGACAAACATGCTGAGAATGAACAGCAGATTCTCACAGCCGTAACACTCTCTGTTATAGAGCATTATGACACTGGGAAGGCTGGGACGTACCATCTGGGCAATGCCACGGTTAGTGAGAATATAGCGTGCATGGATCAGTCCATAGAGCATCTCAGCAGCCTGTTCAATCAGATCACTCTGATTGGGGTTGTCCTCAAGTTCCTCATCTGTTACAGCAAAGGAAAACGAAGAAATTGCCACGTTTATTGCTAACAATAAACTGTGCTTTATGTAAATTGCTATATGTTATTGCTAACACTTTTGCAAATGGAGAAAGCATGAAGCCCTGTGCATGATGTGGATGGACACAACTGCATATAATGGGATTTGCGTGGCTTCTAAATATTACTGACCTGGTTCCAGATCCAGGATCATATCAAGAGCTTGTCTGTAATGAGGAACCTGCTCATTGAGTCCCGTAAGATTAAACTTGTCCTGAATGTAGTCCTCGTCTACCTGTATGTTAAAAACCACAGTATGCCATAGTGGATAAATAACAGCATTTATATACCGTTCTCCAAAACTATGGTTATACTACGGATATATGGCCCCGACCTTACATTTAGTTCATAAACATAATATATAAATGATAACGAAACCGTTACTTGCAATATATACGATATGTACGATATAATATAGGAGTTATGCAATATTCATCATCTATCAGAGACTAATACAAACCTCACAGAAGAACTCGTTTCCCCGTAAACCACAAAACCAAGAAATCCACGATACTTCCTCGGAGCTGCTCATGTTGGGAAACTGCAGAGAACGTCGTAATATTAAACGAACACTTTAAATCACATTGCTATTTCTCCACAAAAATAATTCCCCTCCTTACCAGTAACCTACAATGATAACAGCCACGAAAACGTATGTTTTATCTCAGCATATTACATTAACCTACAGTACGGTGTAAGTATAAAGCAGCGGTTCTTGCTCCATTATCACGTAAACAATTGACCGGACGAGCCCAAGGTTTCCCTATGCAAAATCACTACTGAATAACGCCATTAACTAGACAGATGTGGACTCAGAATAAACACCGACAAAAGCTAACAACAATTTTGCGTTGTGAAACAAGAAACGTCCTCCATTCGTGTATTCAGTCACCGCAACGTTATTTTAGCATGTCGGCTTTAGGTAGCGCTTCAGACTAGGCCGCAGCGAATCGTTAACTGTAACTAAATACCTGTCGAACGGCCAGCGTGCTTTTCTAACAAACTAACGATAAACAAACAGACCCAAACCCAAACTAAACACAGTTAAATCTATTAAACTCACTGTTGCTACTAAAATGTTAATTAATTTTACCTCAATGATCTCCCGGGGTCGAAGTTAGCCGCAGCGACGCTAGTGAGCGCTGATTGGAGTGTTCCTGAGCTCTTGATCACGTGTTAACAAGGCGGCCCACTTACTCTCTTTCTCATGTCAGATTGTAGGGAATTGTAGTTTTTATAGCTGATAACTACTAAGACGTCTGCAAAAGTTTTTAATATTCCGTAACCGAGACTTGGATTCTGTGTTTGGATTACTATTTATTGTAGATATTTTAAAAAACGTATTGACTTTTACCAGGATGTTTTGCATAAAAACAAGACAATAAGTATGGTCATGGTCAAAAATGACAATTTACTGTACCTATGAATATAGTTACCATTATTTGTGTAATTACACTTTATATGTATAGAAAATACGCAGGTTTAAAAAAGAAACCCTTGCTTGGTTAAATATGTATTGAAATATGTAATGCTGATATCATGGATACTGTAACACATATTGCACAAACAAATGACACAATGATGGTGAAATAAAATCGAGGCACAGATCATACATTAAAACAAAAGATTTTTATTTAATTTTTTCTCTGTATACTTTTTATTATAATAAGACACTTCTCTGCTTGTACATTGCTCCCTTGAACTTAAAATGGCAACACTTGTGTGTGGGAATGTAAGTTGGGGCGGACAAACTCAGATGCATACCAATATACATACGTGTGTATATCAAGGCTCCAGTAATAAGCCATAGATGCTAGGACAGCAATAAGAACTTAGGTACCTTGGTATATTTAGAAGTATAATACAATCTCTGAGTATTTCAAGGAATACACATTTCTATTCATTTTTATTGAAATATCGGTACATATAATGTGACCACATCAATGGATTCAGAGTGGATAAACAGCACTGAAAGCATACAGGAGAATAGCTTCCAATGAATAGACCTGCCAAGCTGTATCTGAGGATGACACCATGCTTGGCGAAATGTCCGTTAGAAAAGTAAAACCCATTTTGTCATTTCCTTACAAGACTGGAAAGAAATAACAGCTTAACATTTTTTCTCCACTGCACTTCATTTGTATTAACATATACACACACTTGAATGTATATAATGAAAACATCCTAGCTAAAATAAACATCCTAACGGTGTCGAAAAACTAGGCAGTTAGGACTTGTTTTTGCCTCTTACAACACGTTCTACCCTTAAAAGAGCACATTACATACAGATCAAAAATAAGTTCACATAATGCCCTACTCACACATTTCATTCCAAAGCCCTACATATTATTCCAAAGCTACCGATGAAATCAAGGCATTCCCAGAAAACAAACAAACCCCAACTTACACAGGTAGGATACAGATTCTGGTCAAAATGTGTGGGAGGGTTTTTTATTTAAATATCAAATATTTTTTGTTATCGTTTGCTAATCCTAGTGTAGACCACACGTCCGCACTTAACATGTATGGATGTATGTGCAAGATTTCAGAATTTAGGCATATTGCACATTGCACCAATATCACCAGTGCCGTTTTGTAACACCACTCAAACAGTGCCACAGATTCCTTGGCATTGACTTGTGTCTCAATGTCTAGTACACTGAAGGATGTGAGCATCAGTTGCCCCTAGTTCTGAGACATGTTTTGGGGGTTTTAACTCAATTTGTAAATACAGTTTGAAAGATCTTATTTCTAGATACTTTTAAAAAAAAAGGGATATTACAATGCAGAGGGTGGCCAAAACGTGTTTCTCTATACTTCCTAGAACTGGTAAGTGAATATAACAATAGTTCAATACTTTTCTTGTTCAATAACCAAGAATTGCAGTATGACACCTAGTCAAAAAGATGCCCAATACACAGCTAGTCATTTGGGGGAGGGAAAAAACACTAAATATTCTTCACCCTGGAAGTGTTTTGAACTGAAGTTAACTATTTCAATATAAGTGCAAGATTAAAGAAAATCTGTAACGGATGTTCTCAACAAAACACATTCTAAATTAATGAGGATCTGACACGAAGGTGAAGAGCTTACAAACAGCCTCAAAATGAGCCATGAATGGGAACTTCTGAGGGATCTTCAACTTCAGATCACTTGGGTCTAATATAAATATGTATAATGTGCACTATTACACTACAATTCCATGCGAAGACCAAAACATCTAATGAAACTATTTGAAAACCCAAAGCAATGAGCAGAGAAGACCTACGACTCTAAAACAAAAAAAACATGTAATCGTGAACGTGGGCATGACTTGGATATTCAAAAAACATGAGCAGAAATATGGTGTTGGGTTAGCAAGCAGATCATAAGAGTTCAAAACTGAAAATGAAAGGGAAGTTTATTTAAAAATGCATTTAATGACCGAGTTTGAAAAAACGTTTTTCATATTTAAAAGAGGGGAAAAGTTATAAAGGAAAAACCTGAAACTCAGAATATAAGATGAGGGGAGAACCAAAACTATGATACATTTGTTCTCATTAAAAGTCCTTCCCAAAACCAAAAGGTGGAAAATACAGTAAATTTGTAAATACACAAAATTATGTGCTGAATACACAAGTACATAATATCAACCTTGGCCTTCCATATATAAATATGCTTCAAAACAATTCTTTCACAAATGCACAACATGCCCAGCATACACAAACTAAGCACATCTTTGTCAGGTTGATGCCATATTGTGCTTGTATATGCAAACATAAATGGTTATCTTGTAGGTTGAATAAATTTTCAATCAAAGGATGCTTTATTAAAATGGGGTGGAATACATAAAATAGAGTAGATCTTAAGATGAGGGACCGTGAAAGAGCACAAAATGTAAATTTCAGGACAAAACCCAAAATCAACCAAGGGCACTAGAATAAATGTCATAATCTTTAACAATAATAAAGTGTTAACATATTAAGGGGGAAAAGGTCTTACAGAAAAGTGGGCAAAAAATAGAGATGCATTTGACATATTTCCAGATTAAAAAACTCACTTCCTGTTCTTAGGAGAGGGCCAGTTGCCACGCCTCTCACCACGATTGGCCCCACCACTGCCAGCTCCACCTACACCCACACCACCACTGGGCGGACCCCTGGGACCTCTACCCCCACCACCACCTGTATTCACTCTTCTGTTTTGCCTCTCCATTCCAGGGCGCTGACTGGAGAAGCTTCTCTTGCCGGTGGCTAATTCTTTAGCTGTCATCTCTCTTTCACCACCTCCTCCGCCTCCAACATTTCTTCCTGATGGATGATGGTAGTGATGGTGGTGGGATGTATAGATTTTACCACCTCCTCCACCCTCTCTATCTCGAAACTCAGTAAAATCACTGCTTTCGGAAGCTGTTTCCCATTCCTCATTGGCCTGATCAGAGTTTTGATTAGAGACATCTGGAGATTTAGCCCCCCCTACAGGGTTATGGTTAGGATGGTGCTGAAGGTGTGCCTGGGAGTAGTGGTGGTGATGGTGATGACTATTCAGATTTTGATTCCCAGCCCCAAGGTGACCGCTGTTATTATTAGATGTTACAGTGACACTGTGGTTTGCATTTGCAACAACTGTGGCAGATGTGTTGGGAGTGCTGTTTGTATCTTGCGATGGTAAAGCAGGTTGCTGCTGCTGTCCACCAATGACTTCAATAATTCCACTGCTTCCATTGATACGGGCTGCATTCTCTCGCTCTTGCTTCAGTCTGCGGAAACGGGGAGGCTTGTCTTGCTGATGTTGGGATCGTCCATGGCGCCTACGACGAGGGGGGCGCTCAAATCCTCTGTTAAGAAAACTTCTCCCATCTGTGGCAGAAAGAGGAAGTGTCTGGGTAACAGAGCCAGTTGAATTTGATTGAACAAAAGTTGAGGACAGTGAGGACCCAACATTTCCATTTTCAGTGGACCCCTGTTGGGCATTTGTAGGCACAGTGGGATTAGGTGCTGAGGGATTTACACTCTGACTCTGAGACTGATTCTGATCTGCAGCTTTCTTCTTTTCACCATTGGCTCCACGCCCTGAATCTTTAGGAGGGGATGGCTGTAAAGCTGTCTGTTGCTTCCGCACGGTTGCAGATTTTGCAGACCAGCCATGAGAACCAGAACCAGGTCCAGATCTGTGTCCACCAGACAACCCAGAACCACCTCCACTTCTATGGAGTCCTCCTCCAGCACCGCCTCCACCTCTACCACGCCTTGAAGGCACACCCCTTGGTGTGAACACTCTAGTTTGAGAGTTTCTTGTTGGAACTGAAGAGGGTGAAGTGCCTGTTGTAGGGTTATCTTCTCCAGTGCCAATCTTGGTATTAGGCTTGCGGTCTTCTTTGTCAGAATGACCAATATCACTACCAGCACTCTCACTGCCCGTTTCAGATCCCCGCTGACGCCTCCTCTTTGGCACTTCCTCATATTCTGAGCCTTCACTTCGGGTCTCACTATGGTTTCTAGCACGCCCTGGATTTGGCTGAGACCCCCCATGCCCATGTCTACCACCAGAAGCCTCGCGCTTGTATTCTTGATTAGAAGGTCCATGGTGGTAGCCACTATTGGTTACTGACCTATAGTCCCTACTGCTCCTGCCACCTGCCTTTCCACGGTTACTACCACCTGCATTGCCGGTGTAAGTGCCCCTGTAACCTCTGCCTCGGCCATAAAATTCTCCTCGGCCGCGGCTTGATCGGCTACCCCTGGATGAGGATGTGTTGTAAGCTGTGCCTCCTTTTTCAGAAGATCGCTCTCCATCTCTTCTGGATTGAGGAGCTGAATAGCCAGAACATTGGATAGTGTTTTCTACGTTTTTGCATCCTTTACTAGTACTCCCGGTGTTACCTCGCTCTTTTCCTCCAGTTCTGGATTTGTTTGATGAGACTGCATCAACTTTCCCACTGGATGCGGAGGAGGCATGAGGCCCAGTAGCAGATTCTTGTTTGGTTGTGGTCTGGCCAACATTTTGTTCTTTATCTTTACAAGAGCCTCCAGAGACCTTTTCTCCCCCCTCTCCTTCGCCCCCTTCTCTTTTCATTTCTTTAAGCACTGGTCTCTTAATAGGACCTGCCCTTTTGAATGTGATACCATCTCCAGACTGAGCAGAAATTTTGTTGTCTGCCACCTGATTTGTGGGTTCTTCAGTATTTCCACTCATTCCAGGGCCTGCTTTTCTGTTATGGTTTGAGCCACCACTTACATTACTACTTCCAGGCCTTGGGCCCCACTGTGTCTCAGTTTTGTGCTCCCGACTGCGAAGATTGTTTTTAGGATGGTGCTGCTGTACAGAATGCTGTGGGGGCTGACTGTGCGCATTTGCAATTTTGTCCTGTTTTCTCCCTGGAGCATGAGTGGATCCAGTGTTATGATCATGCTGGGGTGGAGCTTGATTATGTAGCAATTTCTTTCCACTGGTATCTTCTCTAGCTGAAGAAGATGATGATGAAGATGAGCAGGAAGAGGAAAGGGATGGCTGATGAAGTGGAGGTGAAGGATTGCTCTTTTTGGCCTCCCCCCCTTTATCTCTCTCTCTGCCATTGTCTTGTTTATGAGGATGAACGGTAAAATGAGGAGGTTGAGAGGGAGGACCATGGTGTTGTGGATGCGAGTTGTTCTCTAAGACTGAGTGATCAGAACGGCCATTTCTGTCATAATGGTGATGAGAAGTCCCCCAGATTTGGCTCTGTTGACCACCCTCCTGATGGCTAAAACCATGTAGCGTGCCTCCACTGCTTGCCCTTTGCTGCAGGTGGGGGGCCATTCTGGATCCATTGTCAGGGTAGTTGTTATAACCTCGCCCACCCATAAAAGACTGATGAAGAGTGTGGTGGGTAGCACTCTGGCCACCAACTTGAATCCCCAAAGGTGGTGGGGTTTGGTTGGATGAGGCAGATGGAGAGCTGGGAGCCACACCTTGCAACTGAATGGGAGTTGCACCTCCCTCTCGCATACACACTGGAGGAGTGTCACTTCTACAAACATTTAGAAAAGAAAAAAAATGGTCATTCTTATGATTGAAGAATTTTAATTTAAACTATTTTTGAAACAGCAGCTCATCATTACCTTTGACTTTTGCCAACATCCTCCTCTTCTACAGCTTTCTGACGAAGGGGGGAGGTTAGACTGCGGCCCTCAGTACACCCTGGAAAAACATCTGGCCCCCAAGTCAGTTTAGGATCCACTGGGGGTGTGCCACGATGAGGATGAGGGGGTCCATGTTGCTGCCTATCAAAGGGGTCTGAGCCAGAGCCACCTGAATCAGAGCGTTCTCGACTCATCATCCCTGAAACAAAAACTTCCTTTCAGCTCTGGACATCCAAGTTATCTTTCTACTATTTACAAATATTTCATTCATTTACTAACCAGAGGGATGCATGCTGGGAGTGTAGTAATCCATAGGTGGAGGACGTCCCTGCATCATACGGGGGTCCATGTAGGACATCATCATCCAGCGAGGGTCAAAGTTCATGGGCAGAGGTGGAGGACGTCCCATTGAGCCAGGAGGGTAAAGAGTTGGCTGTTTGGGTCCTGACTGTGGTGTGGTTCCTGGAGAATGCTGATTTTGAGGCTGAGACTGAAGCTGATTTTGAGCAACCTGGTTATGTTGCTGCTGCTGCTGCCACTGTTGCTGCTGTTTGAGAAGTTGCTCCTGTTTACAAATGAGACAAGTCATATGACAGATGTTTTAGTAAGTTATGGGTAAAAATAGAAATTTCTTCTGAACTATGAAGCAAATAACTAAAATCACAGACATCAATGTAGTTCAACGCAGCTGTTATGGAACACCGACCTGTTGTTGCCTCTGAAAACGAGGAGGAAGTGATTTTTGATACTTGGAAAAGCCCTGCGCTGGTGGGCCGCTTCCCTGCCGTCCTGCTCCACTAACACTCTCCATCTTTACAGCGTCTTCCCCACCTCTAGTGCTGCGTATATGTGGCCCACCCCCTACAGGTTCCTCCTTTGCATCCCCAGGCACTGGGACATCTAGGGATTGCAGATGCTGGGTGGCTTGAGGCTGCAGAGCCTGTTGAGACTCTGAAGAAAGAGAATCATATTACATGACTGTATCTACTTTGAAACTTACTGCGATTAATTGACAAAACAACCAAGAGGAAATAAGAGTACTATACTAGAACAAAGTATAATAAGAAGATGGATTTTTTTAAACCTGTAACTATGTTATCTATACATTTTCCTTAAAATAACTGATGAAAAGCATTCAACAGCCCTATGGTTTAAACAGAAAATTATTACTGTATAATAAAATACAAAATAATAAAACTGTAGAATTGTTTTTATAGCCAACTTTAAAAAACTAACCTGTGTTGGAGTCATGGCTGCTGCTGCTGCTGCCAGCCCTCTGCCTGCTATTTATGTTGAGCCCAAGTGTTGCACCACTTGTCTGAGGGGTTGACAGTGGAGGTTCTTCTGAATCCAAGCAGGGGGATGGTGGCTGACTGACAATAGGAGATGAGGCAGGTGCAGACAAGGAGGGACTGGGGCTGTTGGAAGGAACATCACAGGGGGAGCTGGGTTTTGTGGTCTGTTGCTGCTGCTGTTTCTCATCAAGTCTTTTCAGCTTCTCAGCACAGGCAGCACGCCTCTCCTCCTGCATCCTCCTTTCTTCCTCTTCACGGCGCCGTCGAGCACGCTCAACCGCAGCTGAGATCTCTGACGATGACTGCTTCCTTCGCTGCCTCCACGTCTCATCCTCATCCTCGCCCTGTTGATGGACATGGGTGCTGGGGGGAGGAGGAGTTGGCCCACCATGGACAGTTTCAGCCTGCTGCGCTTGAGCACTGCTGGGTTTCTGCTGAGCTAGGGTGGGGCCAGAGATGGCAGCCTGATTTGAAGGCCGATCCTGTTGAACGAAGATGGTTTAGATACATAATCTCTACAAACATGCTCACTGTCACCAACATGCTCATGCTAGTGCTTGATATCACTGTTGTCCTACATCCTGGACCCTTTTCCATGTACCTGGCGGTAGTAGGAGTAGGGCTCTTGTCCAAGAAGTGGCACTGGTGGGAGGGAGGTCTGCTCCCTTGAACCACCTAGTCCAGGCCTATGGCCCTGCACATGGGTACACGCATGAATCAGTGAATCATCCAGGAAACACCAGAAGCATGTTCCTGTCCTCACAGTGACTCTACATCAGCTGGAACAAGCCAGTGGTACACTGAAGGCTTGCACTCATTTGGGGTAACATGTTTCTCACCTGATAAGAACCTGCATTTGTCTGATTGCCCCAGCTACTTCCTCCCTCCTCGGCCCAGCCTGGCTTGCTGGAGGGGGGTGTGGAGCCATCATCAGCACTTGAAGGAGGGGTGCATCGCGAATCCCCTCCACTATCAGATGCACGGGAACGTGAAACAGGTGCAGGTCCATCTTGGGATCTCTGCAGCTCCCTTGACTCACTAGTATAGCGAATATAAATATGAAAGGACTTCAGTGTACAAAATAACTGTACAGAGCATTAGAAGCAGTTAAAAAGTATTTACTAAAAAGAGATGTTTCTAATATTTACCGAGCTCCATTTTTGTTTTCAGTCCTTTCCTCTTCCCCGTCGTCCTCCCCTTCATCGTCACTGAACTTCAGCTTTGCAGAGTAGTCAATTTCCTCCTGTGCCCCTAAGATCAAACAAATCACCAAGGAGTCTTATTTACAAGGCAGCACTGTACTAGTTATTTTTATTACAGGGAACTATCCACAAAAGTATCCAATTAATTAATTATCCAAATTAATTAAACTAGTAAGGATCTTTTTTTTTCAATTGAATCAATTGAGGTCTGGTCATTGCTGCAGATAGTCCAGCATTTCTATGCAAGACTGTACATTCTTTTTATAAGTTTAGAAGTTCTTTTCATATTCATGTAATCAGTAGGTTGGTGGTTCGATTCCAGCACTGGCAGGTAGCAACTGAAGTGCCCTTAAGCAAGGCAGGAATAGCTGCCCACTGCTCCGGGTGTGTGTGTGTTCATGACTTGCAAGGTGTGTTCAACCATTTCAGTTATGGGTAACCATAACTGACAAATACATGTTCACTTTTTCACATACTTAAATTGCATCATACAAGCAAGCTGACCCTTAGCTTGTAATCCTGTCAACTGAAACGGAAGTTGAAACGGAATAACAATTGCAGCAAATTGTTTCTAACCAATGTGCTCAAATCAAATGACCTGCTCTACTCTACTATGCCAGTGAAAGATTTTATTACCAGCCCAGCCCTCATCTCCATCATGATCCAGCTCATCCAGCTCCTTCAGGTCATCCTGTTTGAGGATGGAGGGACGTTTCACCACCTCACCCCGGGGTCCTCCAGGGGGCCGTCCATCTGGTCCTACACCACCCTGTGACCGAGAAAACCTGTAAAAAACAGAATTAAGTCAGAAAGCACGTAAAGACAACACTACAACTCCAACTAGATGACCATGTAAAGTATTTTCAGAAAAAATGTGTTCCTATTCAAAGAGGCACTTATATAAATATTGTCTGTTTATCTTACCTGGGGGTCTCATTTGGGGGTGGGTACCTATAAGGTCCCTGTGGGCCATAAGGGGGTGGGAAGGGCAGATAAGGTGGATACATCTACAGATTGAAAAGCAGAGATTTGGAAAAGGGTTTGAATTAAACAAATACAACAAACAGAACATAAGCAGAATATTGGAGTTGTTATGGTCAGAGGCTGACGTTCCAAAAAAGTGTAAAACCATAAAGAAAAAAATGTATAAACTTACGAATGGAGGCATGATCCCTCTGTAGGCCTGGAACTGCGGGCCAATGGGTGGCTGGGGAAGGGGAAGTGCGGGGTTGCTGGTTGGGGGGGTTCTAGGCTGCCCAAGGGAGGACGCATTCTGCTGTGGGATGAGAGGGGTCCCAGTAGCACCCTCCATCACCATAGTTCCTCCAGCACTGCCCTCCACAACCCCCTCCCCAGCCAGGGTGGGTGCCAAAGCCCGGCCCCCACCATCCCGCCAACTTGTTACGTCTAGAACAGAATGTAACCAATTGTCAATTGCTGAAAATACATACACCAATATGTATCAGTAGGATGACTAACTGAAAGACTGCAGCATGCTTACTCTGGGGGCGGAGGCTTGGTCCGGGCCCATACCACTGATCTGCAGTGGCCTGTTCTTTGCCAGATTTGTCCTGGTCTCCAGCCGCCTGCAGGGTGGGAAATTCCTCGCGAGAGAATGGCGACGGTTGGTTTGATGCCTTTCCACCTGTGAAGAAACCACAATGAGGTCTTGATATATGAGAAGGACTTGGTTATAAAAGGGGACTTCTCACGGCAAGCTTAAAAGGATAAACGGCACAGTTTTTTAAAAACAGTTTAAGCAAGCTTAAGTTTTAGTAAGCTTAGGCAATAATTAAACATTCTCCTTTCACAATGCTAAAAATCAAAAATATGTTTTTCAGATATGTTCTTTTGTTTTCCACAGATTAAAAGCCATACAAGTTTTGAATGACATCAGACTGGATAAATAAAAGAATTTCCATTCTTGACTGAATTTGCCATTAAAGATGCTCTTTATTCTTTACCAAAATAAACACTGCTGATTAAAAGCAGTTGTGCAAAATAATTTCAAACAATTTAGGCAATTAAACCAACACTTAGCATTTTAATAGGTGTTTTTTCTTGTGAACAACTTACAGCTTACTGAAGTGTAAATGTTCCATGTAATGTAAATTTTACATGCTACGCTACAATTATACTCAATTAAAAAAAATGTTATCTGCAAAATCACAATCAGTAACTCACCATCTCCTTGTACTCCATGTGTAACACTGGCCTGAGCCCAGGACCTTGGCCCTACGGCTGGAGCTGGAGTTGGGGCCTAGATAAAATACAGCACAGTCAAACACCAGAACTACATTCTTGTATAGTTAGCAAGAAAACATGAACTAAATGCATTACATTTCAAAACATCCTGCATCTAAGTTTTAAACATTTAAACCTGAACAAATGCATTTATTTTAACAGTTGTGACTAATGTCACACAGAACAACTTAAGGTATGTAGTGCAGGCTTAATAAATTCAGACTTTGGGCATTGTAAAGTATGCTGTGACTGTGTTAAGTTTGAGTGGTAGCACCTCTTGAGCTGGGGGTGTTCTCGGCACGCTCGGCGCAGATGTCTGTGAGGCCACAGGCTGCTGCGACTCCGGCTGCGCTGTTGACAATACATCGGTACTAGAAGAAAACCCAGAGCATATTATACAGTGTAAAGTGATATTTCTGTCTATGGCAATAGTTTATCAACTCTGTTTCAATGAGAGCTGTCAGCTTATGCCCTTGACCTTACAGGATCGTACAGCCCACCCTTGCTCTCTCGCTTCTCAGTACTGTTGATGTAGATGGGTAATCCATAGATGTGTAATCTTGAACACTAGTTCTGACAGCCCCAAATTACAGAGAGTAGAATTTGGACAATCTCCAAAGACAAAGGTGTCTTTTTTGACTTTTTCTTTAGGCCTTGTTAAACAGGAAGTGAGAATTGATTTATTTCAGCAGGTTTGCTGATTTAGGAATCTGGGTGGACTGTATTTAAAATGATGACCCTTATGGAGCATTTTAACATTGTGCTTTTCCCGAAGCCAAAGGGTAATACAGATCGAACTGAAAGGGGTGATTTTTTTAGGAAAAACTGTTTTATATATTCAGAAAGGTAAACCAGCCTCACCTCTTTGGGTCTGCTTGTTCCGGCTTGCTTGCCCATCCTGTGCCGTCTTTGGGAACGAGCGAGACGTTGGGGTCGTTGCCTTTGTTCTCCGCCTTCAAACTAGGCAAGTTGGCAGGGGGAGGCATGCGCCGTGCAGAGGCAACTTTACCAAGAGACTGTAAGCCATGACGAGGGGCAACTAAAAAGAGAAAAGAAACAAAGGGGGGGGGGGGGTAAATAAACAACAAGCGCAGAAACCTAACACCATCTTGAGGGACATGACTTGAGACAGCAGGAGATATTGTGAAAAGGTCAAATCTCTTCAATCAGCATGGCTTTAAAATGCTTGGCGGGAAAGTGTAAGGGGTAAATTTAAACATATGTGGCTTTGTTTCAAATGGTTGACATTTTGTAAACCTTAAATTAATTCTCTCATAACAGACTTGAAAAAAGATACATTGAGCATTTAAATCCCCTATAGGTATCTTGGGCCTGGAGCACCGAGAGAATTTTAAAATTCATGTTTAAGTATAAACGCTAATAACTAAAATCCTCCTACTTGCTATATTCTTGAAATATGTACAGTATATACATTAACAATAGATTCAGACAGGATGAGAAGCAAAGCACAGATAATATTCACATCCTCTTACAGTGTTTCCCACAGGATTTGTAAGACTATGGGGGGACGGTTTCCCCTGAAATGTGGCCAAGAGGCAAGTTCCTCCATAAGAACATTTTGTACATTTCAAATAAGTCATCGATGCTGCTTTCTGAGACCAGAAGTAAGAGACTATAAGACTACAAGAAAAGTAAGACCTTATAATCTATTTTGAGCTAAAGTAATAATTTAATCATTTGCATGGTTGCATATACATAAATGTTGATAATGGTAAACACATGGTTAACATACTGGTCATAATGGTTGAAACTGTCTTTATTGTATGGATTCTTATTAAAGCTAAAAAATTATTTTGTCAAAAGCAGCAAGTGATGTACCTCTTTTACTTTTGTTAACATTATCGCCAAAAACAGCAGCAGGAATTTTAGACTACTGTCACTTTCAAGATCTAATGCATGTATCCAAAACTGTATTGACACATCTCATTTATTTCCAGCTATTTACATTCACAAGTATATGTGAAATCCAACTTTGTGTGGATTTGTTCATTTACACCTAATGCAATAAGCTAAAGAACAGCTATGTAAGTGTGCACGTACAGAAAACCACAGTCTTTTAGCCCTTCTTG
>JBAJNP010011627.1:0-14497 GCA_036877545.1 Yasuhikotakia modesta | reverse complement strand
AGTATGGAGGGCTGGTTTATTGTAATTTATGGAGTATGGAGGGCTGGTTTATTGTAACTTATGGAGTATGGAGGGCTGGTTTATTGTAACTTATGGAGTATGGGGGGCTGGTTTATTGTAACTTATGGAGTATGGAGGGCTGGTTTATTGTAACTTATGGAGTATGGAGGGCTGGTTTATTGTAACTTATGGAGTATGGAGGGCTGGTTTATTGTAACTTATGGAGTATGGAGGGCTGGTTTATTGTAACTTATGGAGTATGGAGGGCTGGTTTATTGTAACTTATGGAGTATGGAGGGCTGGTTTATATCCTCTCTTATCGTGTGTGGCAGCTCATCGACAGAGGTGTGGATTTGTGCTTTTCCACTGAATGTCAGAATAATGACATACAGGAGCTTCTAGTGAAATACCGCAGCTGTGATATGAGTCAAATGCAGGAGGAGATATTATGCCCTGAGATTACTTGTGAGGACTGAAATTCGATCTTAAGAAACAACAGATACTATAAAGAATGACTGATAACATCAGATTTCTGGATCATGTTAAAACTGAGGCGTTCTGTTAATGTTACAGTTGTCTTTAAACGCTACATAAAGCACATTACACTGAAGCATTTTATTTCCCTAAACTGTTGAACAGTGCGGTGAGACAGGAAGCTTAATGAGATAACATGCAGCGCAGGATTTGACTCGCTTGCTTTGTGTAAAGCCGGCAAAAGATTTAAGAATAAAATCAGTTTGGCTGTTGAGAGATTTGTGATGTCAGTTAAAAATGACATCAAATGGTTTTATAGATTTTTTTAAATATGACAATTTCTAAAGGAACAATATATCATGAACAGTAAAACCAGGAAGATCATTTTTATTTATGTTGAAATACTTATTCTGTCCCTCTTGATTGTGTTACATACAAATATGTTTGTGTCTGTTGATGACTGTTTGAAATAGAAATATACAGGATGGTGTTGCACCGGTCATTTCAGTTCTCTTTAGATGTGTGTTTGAGTCTTTGAAAGATTTAGTGATTTGGAAATGCACAGGGAGTCTGTGACTGAGCTAAAGATGATCATATGTCTGCAACTGGCCGGAAGGAATCACTAAAAATAATCAACCAAAGCTAGTTTACTAGAATACACGTTTTGTGTCTTTAGGGTTAAATGAGAATACATTGTGGTATTGCTTAAACCCAAAATGATTGTGCACTTGAATATTAATGAGCTGCTAATTGGGCTGTCAGCATAAAGAGGCAGAAATAAACATTAATATTTAATGTCACAGCTGGTTTCTCTCTTCCACGTGAGTTTTACTGAGTCATGACGGCTCTTATATGCCTCTTATATGCCCTGCAGCGGTGCATTTAAAAACAAAGTTCACTAAAAATGAAAACTGTCATCATTTACTCGCTCTGATGATGTCAATCCAAACCTCTGGGACGCACGTCTAAAAATGTTCACGCTTCTCTTCTCAATAAACAAAAAGTGAACAGGGTCCAGGGTCTGTCAAGTTTTATCTGCGTAAAATCTGCTGAAACATTGTCCAAACAATTTGAAATTTGTTCTTCAGTCATTAATGGTCATTATTTTCATAAGTCTTTCTTGACATCTGTGGTCAACATTCATGTGTTTTGTATGAACAGGAACAGCTTGCGTGTTCTGCAGCTGATCTTCTGTATTTTTGTTGACAGGAAGTGCTGATGAGGTTTTCTGTGTGAAGCTGTGCTACAGGACAGCTGCTAAAACTCAGTAAGGATTGTTGAAATACCAGTTTCTTGCAGCAAGCTTGTGTTTGGGTCCATCTGCAGATACAGCTCCAGTGGTGTACAGCTGACTGTACACCACTGGAGTCTCCTGACCTGATATCTCTCCTGACCTGATATTTCTTCTGAGATATTAGCAGTTTATTTAAGGTGCTTTATATCAGTTTGTGTGTTCGCTAGATCTTGGCATAACATAGTCTCTAGAACCGCAGGAATAAAGGCATACAGTATGTGCTGTGAGTAATATGAGTGTAAGTGAATGTTGATTGACTCATGCTGGTACTGCATTCACCTCTTCTATAGGATTAATGATGGTAAAGGTCAATATTTTTCCTGTATTTAACAACAGAAATTGAATGAATAACCAGTCCTTCATGTAATTTTCAGTAATTGTTGTGGTTGTACAAACGTGTGTGTGTGTGTGTTTGCATTGTGTAAATTTGCATAGAATGATGGCAGAAACTGCAGCAGAGATGAAGCCCATTGGCTGATGGGATTTCAGTCATCAGTCTGCAGTAAGCAGTGGAGAATCTCATACTGCTGGAGTTGTGTTTTGGTGTTGGTTCTCCTGATGGTCGGTGAGAGAGAGTAGAGGTGGTGTTTATTGATCTGCGCTAATTTACCTGTGGGTCTGCATGTGTGTGATTGTGTTCTCAGTAGCTCACAGCATGACTGCAGGTTAAACTTCCTCTTCTGTGTTGTTCTTTTATTTTTCCAGAAAATGCAAGAAGTTCAAAGGTGTTTTTTAAAAGTAAAAAGGTGAGGAAATTACCTGCAAATATACCTGCTGACAGCGCTAAATCCGGCGGCATGCACACAAGAGTAGAAACGTACCCTGTCTGTCAGTGTGTGTGTCTGACAACTGGAAAGTGTTTCATAGTGATGGAGCTAAATTCTGATCTGGATGCAGTTTATGAGTGTTTATAGTCAACCAGCTAAACTCCAATCAACACCCCTCTTCCCTGTGCTCTCTATTTTGTGCCTCTGGCAGCACAATTGCTAGGCTGCCGCCGGCTGTGTGTTCACAGGGAAATGGACTGAATTAATATCATAACTTATGGGTGCTAAAGATATATATATATATAGTTAGGCTGCTAATGCCGCTGTGAATTCTTTAGCGAAGCATTAGTTGCACATACTTAACTGTGCAGGAAGCTTGTTTTTGATCACCAGGCGTTAATGGTTATCTTGGGAAACCACACCTTCATAAAGAAAGAATCAGGGGAGCGGTGTGCTGGCCAATCATAAACGGTTTCTGCTGGTGAATTATTTGGTGAATTAATGTGTGCCGACAAGACTTTACAGTGCAGGTTTTGGAGGGATGGTGTGTGGCTGTAATCTGTATTACTGCAGTAATAATAAACGTCATTCATTTCTGCAAACGTTTGTTGTAGCTGTTGTATCATAACATGCTGTCCAAAGCTGCATGTGACAGAGCACTTATACATTTATCACTGCGTGTGTTCACTGCGATTCAGGTGTGAGCAGCTAGAGTCATCGTTCAGCGCTGATGTATTTTGTCATTGTGCAGTAAACATTTCCTCTCTCTGTCAGGCAGTCACTCAGATGAAGGTTGGTGGCTGCCGTGGGAAGTGTGCGCTGGTTATTTTTGTTGGCCAGTTCAGGCATTTTAAAAAGCGACTTCTCCGGCCCCTCTCCGTATGGAGGAGCAGCTGTATTATTCAGCTCCCATGAAGTGGAGTGCGGCCCCTCCTCTTTGAGTGCTCACTGGCAGAGTTTGTTTTTAATCACTGCAATCTGTGGCCACTTCTTCTTTGCCTCCCCTGATGGTTAATAGAATGGAATGATGACTCGAGGCTGGCGTGACAAGGAATGTGGTGAGAGATTTAGCTCCTTCAGTCATGTATGTTTCTACTTCTATTGCTTGTCACTTTTGTGCTTAAACTCGGTCAGTTTTGCGCAGACCTAGTTAGTGCCAGTGGAACAGCATTGTGTTGCTGGTGCAGGCAGTTGACCACTGAAGTCTTAGCAGGTTAGGCTAGTTTCATACAATACATAGATCTCAAGCCCACACAACAAAACTGACCACAGCTGAATAACTTGGCAGAACAGAAAACACTTGCTTGGAAAGTGTGGAGAATGTTCACTGTTAAAATCAAACAGTTGCATGTTCCAGTTTTTGAGACACCTGTCCAAGAGTGACATGCTGGCAAAACCTAGGAGTTTGCTGACTGCATTTCACTCATCTAACTAGTCCCTTTTTAACTAGCTAAAGTGTAATTTAATACTCGCAGGCACATTAGTTATTTCCTGCCGGCACTGGGAGATGAACAAGTCCAACTCACTAACCAGTTGCCCACACATTATCTACCTCTGATGCTTGAAATCTCTTTGGTTCTCCTGCTTATACAATGATTTTCTGCAGGAAGTGATTATTGCGCATGTGCAAGTGTCTCAGGGGTCAAGAATACCCCTCGAGCAGCACATTTCCTGCAAGTGGCATGCTTTGCATTGTGGAGGCCTTTGTATGATTAAGTCATTTGAACAATAGTGTCTGCTGGAGGAAGATGATGACAGATTTCTGTTCTGAAGCCACGCTTAGCGCAGTGATGAAAACACTTAGATCACAGATTTGCACAGAAGCTTTTCTGACGCTACATGAGGGACGTTTCAAAACAAATGCGGTTTCTCTCAAGGCGAGCGTATTTACAATCAATGAATTTGAACCACACAAGAACAACAGTATTTAGTGGTGCATTCTTTTTCTAATGTTCTAATCTGTATAATCTGTTCTAAAAATGTCAAGTCTACAATGCGTCCAGTGTAAGTTACAGCTAAATGCATGATGAAATACAGAAAAAGTAATGTTCACGGTTTGCAAAATCACTTTGTTTGGGCAATGATTGACAAACTACGACCTGCACCATCAAATTTAAAAGCGACTGGGACATAATTTCTGAATCTCAAAATCTCACAGAGAATCAGATTTCAGTAGATCACAGGCACGTGCCCAGCTGTGATTTATACTGAACACAAACGCTGCGGAACCATTAGAGAAAGAATTAGTATGCTTTAAACATGAATAGTGCTTTAATAATTGTCACTCTTAATTATACAGTGAAATAAACACCAAGCAACCCATCCAGGAGTATTCGACACTGATGTTATGTGATCAGAAATGACCAATGACTGTCTTTCAGAGCAGAGCATATAGAGACCCCGTCCCACTGCTGCAGTGTTGTTGGCCGGTGCGGCAGTGTGAGAGATTCATTCAAGCCCGATTTAGCGTCGAAAAAACAAATTACCATGGCAAATATGAGATGTTTGTGTAACGCCGAACTGATTTTATTCAATGGGGAGATAAATAAATGTATTTAAAAATATATACTACAAGTCTCATTATGTAGCATAATATTGCCTTTCAAGAGCATTTTGTTTTAGGCATGTCATATTAAATGCATATTATAAAAGCTACTGTTTTGTTGTGTTTTTAAATGAAAAGCCAGTTTAAACAGGACATTTTGTGCTCACAGATGATTGATTTCTCATCATTTTATGAGATCACAAGGACCGGCACATTCAGACAGATGAACGTTTCATTAACAGCTTTTTCCAGCGAGTTGGGGCTTTATTGACAGCTGTGAGAGACGGACCCAGTGTGTCTGCGCCATGTGATTTATCTAAAAGAACTGAGTGTGTCAACAGCACAAACCACCACAGAATGAATTTCCCTTTGTTCAGCTCCTGTCATTACCGGCGTGTTTGCCTCAGGCGTCCATCAGCATGTTCAGGCCACAGGAGGAGAGGTTAAACAGGCATTTCGATTGGCTCTCTAGTTAATGGGCATTTACAGGACACGAGTCAATGTCCCTCAGCATCAACTCCCAGCCGCGCTCAGATACCACACTCAGGATAATTGATTATCATCCAGCAAGCTATTAGAAAGATCTTCTCCCTGCTGTGATGCTGTTGGCTTTAAGCAAATGGACTTTACTGCATTGTAAAGCGATGTTTGATTGATTGTATTAATGAGAAACAATATTATACATGATAATTGTATCTTAGAAGAATACAATTTCAAACATGTTAGTTTAGCCCCTGTCCTGTATAATCTGAGACGAGCTGAGATGAGCTGGCATTATTATTATTCAGGGTAGAGTTATCCACACAGCACGTACTGAAACTCTTAAATCAAGTGTAAATGCCCAGAGGCAACTTTGAAATGTAGATTCCAGCATGGACTGTCTTTTGAAAGGAGCGCCGCGACACAGTCATTAAAAAACAGCAATATGGGGTGAAGGAAATGATGTCAGTGCTCCTCTCCCACACAGAGGGTTGAAGCAGTGGGCCTAAATGCAGTCTAAAAATACACACTGCAGAAACAACAGCGCTGCAGCTGCAGCTGATCAGACTGAGCTTCAGGAAGGACCCTGTGCCCTGCCAGTCGGCTGTCATTTCATATCTCCTCCGTGAGGGTGATGTGAGGGCATCACGCTTGAATCGTGTGCTACTAGCAGTTAAATATGGGTTAAGAAACAGCAGGAATTTGGCAATGTGATGATAAAGTGATATTGGAGTCATAATACAGTGATTATTTTTATGGTCATTCTTTAGTGGTAGTTGAGATGGAGGTAAAGAGAAGCTGAAAGCGTTTATAGTTTTATTGATTCTCAGTAAATGCATACAGAGATGATTTTTGTGTCTTGTACACATGCTGTTTTGAGAATGTTCACACAATGTGAAAACTGTTTTATATAGAGAACCCTGATCTCTTAAGAAGCAGCAGCTGAGAGAAACGCACAGGGTTTATATGCTGTGCTCTTCACAGCTGTCATTCAGTTATTTTATGAAGAACATAAATGTTAATATGAATGAAAAACATTATTCATATTAACCCAAAATATTTTTATTACATTTTTTCACAATACAGAGTATTATGAAGTTAGATATCGCACTACTCTGCATGTTTTTTAGATAAATGGCTCAAATCCTTGATTTAACACTTTCAACCATTTAAATACGGTAAAACCAAAGCAGAACTGCTTTCAGATGTGCAGTTTATCAGCGGCTGCAGTGATCTGACACGCATGAGACCTGCACTTCTAGCAAATGCGCATGTTCCTGCATGTCTCTGTACCTCCATTAGTCATAATGAGGCTCAGCCGTTGCCACTAATGACAGCCTGTTTAAAAGCGCAGGACAGCGCCGAGGCTTTGAGAGGCAGCGACTGCAGGGCTCTCTGTGTTTTCTGATTGATGGATTTTTACATTTTTTTACACGCATGCTGTTGAAGACCAAATGCAAATCATTTGTAAATAAATTGTATTAATGTCATTTGTATGTGTATGTCCTGTATATAGATATATAATATATGTCATAGTCTGGTATTGCATGAGAAGATAAATCTCTGAGAACTGTGGCGGCGTCTGATGTAATGATGTAAAACTGTTTCACACAACTGCATTAAAACTCACACATTTCACGTCGGCCTCTTTAGTTCTGTTTAGTGATTATGAATGAATAAGTGAACAAATGTAAGGTTGCAGTATTAGATTGTGTTGAATAAATCCCCACAGCAGATAGAGCTGTTTTCTTCAATGCATTATTGATTACTGCACACTTTCAGTTCTCTACAGGCAGAGTTTTGTGGGAAAGCTACGCTACAGCTCTCAGTTCTCGCTGTGTTCTCTCTCTCTCGACATGGCCACAGTGTTTCGAATGTGTTTACAGTGTGGCCGTTGTACTGTAAGACAGCTTGTTTGACTGAATCTTCCATATTTATTTAGGAGAGGTAAGTTAGAAATTTTGTGTTTTCAAGTTCTTAATAGAACTACTTCAGAATTTGTTGTTAGGGCCCAATTATGAGGAACTAATAGCTTTTAATAGCTTTGTCTTGTTTGGCTATTTCATATTTTACTGTTTAATTCTATTATTTATTATTTTAATACTTTTTTGTTGTATTTGGATGTGTATATTGGAAGCTTAATTTACCAGGAATAATATGTGTGGATTAGAGTTGATTAAGTTAGGCTTCCCAAAATACTCAACCTGCTGTTTGCAGGTGTCTGACTTTATAACAGACTGGACACAATCTGCTGCTGTTATCTCCAGTAAATAATTACAGCCTGTCCAGCATGACTCACGTTTATCATGACGGTTCTCATTCTCTTCTGATGTGAAGTGTGGGTACATTAGCAGTATTAAAGAAGACACTGTCAGATGACATGAGAGAAGAGTCAGTACAGAAAAGAGTTTTTTTAGAGATTCTTTGCATTAAATGTAGACCTGAACAAATAATAAAAACATACATGACATATGACATAACCCATAGTTTCCATTTAAAGTCATAATATCAGCTTTATTAGTGTTAGTAATGTGTCACAGTTTTTTGACTCTTGGATTGATGTATTTCGTTTCATGTGCTGCCTTCCTCAACACTTCAGCAACCGATCAGACATTCTTCCCGCTGGTGTTCCATTCGGACACAGAGTTTTCCTGATTGGCGCTTTTGGAGGAAATCCATCAGGTAAATTGCAGACACGGCACATTGTGTGGCTGGTGTGGTTTGAGCAGACGGTGGTGTGAATGAGAGCTGCTCTATTTGGGAGCGATGACCGGCAGAGGGCTTTCAGGCCGATACAGGTTATTAATGGGTGGGTTGATTTCCTGCGGTGCGTCTGCAAGGTTCCGCCAGAGATGGAGGACCCGACGTGAGCAGAGGTGTCACTCTGTAGGAGGCTGTTACAATCTTATCCCTCCCCCTGCCCATTACTCTCAAAATGCCTGTGTTAGTGATTAATACGATCAGCTGTGTACAGTAAGAACACCAGAATTTATATTGTCTTATATTGAAGTTTCGATAGTTTGTATACTTTATCTTTAAAGAGATCAACCAAAATCCTTGAAAATATTAATTTTGGCATTTTTGATTTAAATAAAAATTGAATTAAATTGATAAAAAAAATTTGGGTGAGTGTTTGAAATGGGACAACATTTGGACACTGATGTTGTAAAAACACAAGGCAGGGAGAAAGTTGCTTCCTTTAGCATTTGTCCCCGTGTTTTTGATTGTCTCGTCTTTGGACTCGGTGGATTAGCTGAGCAGCTGGAGAACCGCTGTGTTTACTGATCTGAGACCTGCAGCGGCCGTGACACACAGCCGAGCTGAGAGCTCTCAGAATGTAGGTTATGTTTATATCAGCTTATTTAATGAACCCCATCATCCCATAATGTCTTTATGCAATCCATCAGAGGCAGTGAGAGTAAGTCCCAGCATTCTGTTTGTCTCGTACCCTCTTCAGTGACTCCCCAGGGAAGCGCCATTAAATCTGGCTCAGAGATTTTACACAAAGCCAATTTGTCTCAGTGTTTTAAAGTCCCGAATATCACCCTCACCCAGCGCCTCTGCTTTGTGTGAGAAACGAGTCTGAGGTGATCTTATCAGCATCTTTTCTTCTTAGTTCCTCTCAGCGATGGGAGTGACTTTCTCTCGGGTGATGCGTGCTTGTGTAAGCAAAGAGCTGTGTGTTCTGCACATTGGGGGGGGTGGTTGGTGGTTGCGGCACTGCAGCTTTTTGCATGCCATGCAGATTAGTTTCTTGTTTCAGCAGAGCTCAGACGGGCCGAGTGCTCATGTGTTATTTTAGAGACTCCTGCAGCAGTGGCGTTTATGGCCGGCCACTTGTTTTGATGAGTTCAGAACACGAGGACCCGCGTGGAGCCCCTGCAAAAAGAAGCAGCTTGACAGATCCAGACATATAAATGTTGAATTCAAGACCCTGGCCAGTGTCTTAGTCACACAGATGTGTAACGACTGTCTGCTCTTACTGTAGCTTCATGTCTGATGCATATACCACAAAAAAACAAGCTTTTTAATCATTCTGTTTGACTGAATTCCCTTAAATCTGGAATTTGCATCTTCCAAAAAAAGATTGCCTCTCATATTTTGCATGTTTTGTTTTGACAGTCAGATAAAATGATCATTAATAATAGTTATAAAATAATGGTTGTAACTTCATTTGTTATGCTGGAAATGAAATTACTCTTTCACCAGGCTGGAGAAACGGTTATGTGATGCATGTGACGTGTATACAGTAAATCTGCATACCATTCACATGATACCTCTAATTAATGGATCCCTAGATGAACTGTGATTATTGCTTTGAATGTAGTCAGACAGCATCAGTAAAAGCTTTAGAATCAAACCTTTGGTTCCAACACAATTTAGTTTTTTCATTTTTCCCTTTTTTTATTCCCTCATCTTTGCAAGGGCAGCTCCGGCCGGACGTGAGCCCATTCCTAGTAAGACATCTTTTTTGAAAAGTGGCAGGTCAACAGCTGGAACATCTGTCCCTGCATTGGAGCGCCTCAGTCAAGGGACAGCTCTGTCAGATCTTCAGTCAGTCAGCACCACTAAAACACGGTGGGGTTTGCTGAGGTCTTTTGAGACTCCTGTGGCTCTGCAGGCTGAGGACTGTGGTTATGTGAAGCCGGCAGTTTATTACTGAATATGTAGAGTAATATTACAGTATTTGTATGTCAATGACATCTTCAGTTGTATTTCTTGATACAGATATATTTTCTAATGCTAAAATCAAGTAGTTTTGTCATGTCTTGTAAAATTGCTCATCTGGACTCCATAGTGTGTTTTGAATGACCTCTCATTTAGATGAGGGACTCTTTAATCCCTGGAAGCCGGCGTTTAGCTCCTCAAGGGATTTAAACTAATGTTCCACATCACAGAGGTTGATGGATCAGTCTGCACGGCCCCGCTCAAGTCAGATATGACCCTGACTCCAATTATAAACTGAGTGAATTCATTCACTGACACTTTGCTTAATGAATTGTGATCAGATGCTTGTTTTAAGACTGCAGCAAGGCATTAATAAAAACACTTGGTCATGCACCTGATTGGCTGTTTGTAAAATTATCTGTGGCCTCAACTTCCTGCACAGAAATGTGGCTGGAATTGTTTTTGGTCATAAATATGAATGTTCATCCTTCCTGGTGTTTGATTTTTGGAGCTCTCAGCTTGATAAACATGCCCTCATCTTTCAGTCACACACAGTTTGACTGTGAATGTGAGAGATACAGTATGATGTCCAGGTCTGTACAATAAGTTCAAGCTGACAACTGACCGGCTTTCAGTGATAAATGCTGTTTTCTGCTAATGTAAGACTTGATTGCTGTTTTTTGTGTTTCACAGCATATGTTTGATCTGTAATACAGCATCATTGCGGCATGTGTTCAGGCAAGCACATGTGTTTGGGATCTTTGGGACAATTAGCATATGCTTGATAAGCTTTGTGTGTTTGTGTGTGTGTGTGTGTGAGAGAGAGAGAGACAGACAAAGTGAGTATTTTTTTAGCCAACTTTTAGGTTTGTAGAAATGAAGTTCTCTTTCTGTCCTGTGTGTTCTGAGGTCATACTGTGTTTTTATGTCGTTTTGATCCGCTTTTGGGCAACTGAGATGATAAAGATACAGCAGCCAGCTCTGCACATATGTACACATGTTTAACAACCGAAACAAGCAGTGTAGATCTTCTTCAGCTGTGGTCACGTCTTATAGGGTAAGGAACGTTGGTGTAACATCTCATTTCCAAGTGTAACAGATCCCTTAAGGCCAACCGAGTCCTGTTACTCTCTTGCTGAGTGTTCTCTCACACATTTGTTCATGAATTGACACGAAATAAATATGGAAGCTTTTAACTGCAGGCTTTTTCTCAGATCCCATTACGCAGTGTGAAACAGAGCCGGATTCACACATAACAGTGGATTCATTATGATGATTGTAGCACTAGGGAAGATAATGAAGCACATGACACATGATAAGCAGGTGTGTAATGAATCCTGGATGAATGTGGGCATCCCCAGCCAGTTTGTGTGTTTTGTGAATGTTTTACAAGTGCCTGATTTGGTTTGAAAGACTATTAAAAGTGTAAAATGAATGTTATTGTGTAAATGTGCTGCAGTTTCGAATGAGTCACATGACACTTACAGCCAAGATGACTGGCTCCAAAACTTCTGTTAAAAAGCTGTTTCTCAGGATGTGAGGAACTGCCTTTAAGATGAATGGCAATGATATTGAATGGCTTTGTGCAGTATAGTATAATGTGACGTGATTACTGCTAAAGCACCTTCATGAAATGTAATCACTAACTTTTGTGTCATTCAGCAGCTGTGAGGAAAAACGAGACCCTGAGACACAACACAAGTGATGCGCTCTCATTAACACGTCTCTAAAGATCACAACTTTTGTTTGTTTGTTTCCCAGCCTGCTGCTGTGATTGGACTGATGGGAACTGAGCAGATGCCGGACCAAGATCTTCTGTGTTGTTCTGAAGATCCTCTGTCAACTCAACAGGGTGAGCAAAGACATTTCCTGCTGATAGCTGCATTCTTCATTTAGGAAAAAAAACAGCGTAACATTTATATTCAGCTGAACAGAATGCTCACATTATTAACTACACAACTAAATGCGTTTGTGTATTAAGGAAAAGTGTTATGTAAAATGTGTTTATTAATAGCAGTTCATTTCATTCACTATTCATTGTTGTTGCAGGTCTGAATTTAACAGCATAATGGTTAAACTGTTCAGCTGAAGGGTGTGTTAAATTCCCCTTTGTGGTTTCAGCGTGAAGAGACAAGCCTTGCAAATGCAAGCCACCCATTTCTCTCCCACATGCCCGATCGTCTGCATGCCACCTTTAGAGGTCGTCCTGCAGCGTTGAGCTGTGCTCAGGAACTGTGTTAACACCTCTGCTTCTGTTTCTCAACATATCAACATTTAACCTTTGCTTTATCACAGATGCAGCACTTTACTAGAGATTAAACACAAATAAAACAGTTCAAACTGTTCTTACAGTCTGCCTTTACAGAAATGAGTTTAAATAAGTAGAAAGACAGATCACTTGACACTTTTATTGCTTTTACTGCAGTGTGTTATTATGTTAGATGATCTTCATGATCAGCTGCAGTATTAGAGTGTTTGTTGGACATGATGTTTTTGAAGGGAGGCTGGGGTTCTGAGGTTACTGCCATTATAAGTGTCAGTATGAGTATGAAACTTCACTACCCACAATCCTGCGAGCTCCACCAGCCAGTTGCTGTTACCATGGAAACAGGGTTGTGCCACTCCCATGAAGCTGCAAATGATGCAGTTAATTCATTTAAAAACGTATTTGTTTAGATGTAAATATTTTGCTGCTTTAATTGAATAAGTTTAGTTGTGTCTCTGTAACTGTGTGTTTAGTTTTGATTTGTCAACAGCAGTAGTTGTATCAGATGAGATTTTGTTGTTTACAAGTCCATTTTTTAACCGTCATGTATGTTTGTCTCCACTAAAAAATTCACTAATAAAAACTAATGAACACTTTTGGCTTCAAATGTTTTAATGGTGTAATTCATCTCAGAGTTGGTCGGGATGCTTTTAAAACAAAAACAGGTGCGTTTTAATTCTTATAAATGCCTCATCGTTTCTTTTGTTCACCTGTTAGGATGTGAGGGAGCAATGCAATAATGGTTTCCTCACTTATGCCTCCTCAGGCAGCTTCTTACCTCCTCATCCTCACCTCCTCAAGGTGTAGTAAGAGAACTGAGATGTTCTTCAGACTTCAGTTGGATCAGATTTCCCTGGAACATTTAGGTTACCATCACATACACTTAATGCAGATGTGTCTCTTTCAGTGCTTGAGGTGTTGACTTTATATCTGTTGCATCTGTCTGTCTATCAATTTATTCTTCCCTCACAACAATCCAGCATTGCCATAGCAACTAGCTACAACCACTCGGAACACTCTAGCAACCTCTTAGCAAAACCTACATCCCTTTACAGTACAAATCTCTCTTCAGTACAAGCTGCTCATGTATGTGTTCAGCAGCTGTACTGAGGACTGCAAACTTTATTAACAATAGAGTCTTTCCTCATGAGGGGCTGAATGAACGATTCACCTCCCCCGTCCTAAACACGAGAGAGACGTAATAAAGTCTCTTTAAAGCACAGATTATAACTCTCAAACAAACAAGCACTTTCCAGCATCTCAAATGACAGATTCTGTGTCTGTCACATGATGATGAAAGTCCAAACCCAGGTCGGTGTTCTGAGAGGCTGTGCTGAGATTTAAAACCGCTCTCAGTCATTTCTTTAGTCACTCATCTGTTGTATAAGTGGATTAAACGTCTGTTCCGAGTCATTAACGCTATTGTTCAAAAGCACTGAAGATACTGTAATGCTCCAGAATGACTGCGGCTCGTCTGTCAGATGAATGATGATGTTAGAGATGACCTCCGCCACGAACTTTTAAAGTCACACACACATCTGTCGTCTCTCTGAACACAGTCTTTCTCTCAGTCTTGTCACTTAAGAATTTATTTTAATTACTCAAATAGTTTGCATGCTTTCTTTGTTTCTGCTCTAATGCTGAAAGAAAGAACCAGTAGATGGCAGTGTTGTCTTCTGTTACATGCAATTATTACTGAAACGCTCCAACTGAATTATACTCATAATTAGTGTGTTTATAACACTGTAAGACCCAAATATATGAGACCACCTTTAAATGCCTTTATTATCATATGTATGTTTTAAAAATAACCTGTACAATATCAACATGCGTCAAATGATCCCGCAGAAACGGAACAATAAAACAAAGCTGTGGATAAAATGCAGAAAAATGGATAATCACGTGGATTTATACAATACTGTGTGTGTAATAATACATGAGAGCCGTGACAAATGTACTGCAGGATGTACCTGTAGTTAACATCTGTAGTTAACTGTAGTTAT
>JBAJNP010011626.1:0-14498 GCA_036877545.1 Yasuhikotakia modesta | reverse complement strand
TGATGAATGGCTGTTTCTGACTATTTCTGTCTGCTCACATGTAGCTTAAGTTTTACATTCCCTTTATTAGGGTTACTACAGTGGTACCATCTGCATGCCTTGCACAACCTCATCTGAAACCATACATTGTATCACAGCTCCCATGTATTTTTAGGCAGTGCAGATCTTCACATGAACATACATCCCTGTGTATTTTTAGGCAGTGCAGACCTTCACATGAACATACATGTCTCTAGCACATGGCTTGTTCACACAAAACACTATTAAAAAACTACGACACCTGCAGCCTGAATCACTCTGGTGAGGTAAAAACATGTTAGTGGTTGCCCTCACAGCTGAACTCTGAAAGAGTTGCTTGAACAGTTCAAACGTCCTCTTGTGCTACACAGAAGATGAGAGTCATGCAGGAGATCATGATGAGATCTTTGTGAAAGATGAGCTTTAATCCAGAATGCTGGGCTGTTTTCTACAGTTTCCATGCAAGGAATGTTAAAGCAGTACATAACACCTCTCTCTCTCTCTCTCTCTCTCTCTCTCTCTCAGGGCTCATGAGCTACTGGACACGTCAGATGAAGGTTTACTGAACGTTCAGGAGATGGGGAGATGATCTGGGCAGTATCAGTCTGTCACACACAGGAGATTGTGCAGGTCTGCATGTCTTCCTACATCACTATTCAGTAACTAGCCAAGCAGATCCAGGTACATCTGAGCGTGTGTGTGCGCGTGTGTGTGCGCGTGTGTGTGTGTGTGTGTGTGTGGGTCTACATGGCAGGAATTGAAGTGAGGGGTAATGGCCTGAACGGGAACATTGGCTGGCTGTTGATGATTTATATGAAGCTTCTGAATGGCTTCTTCTCACCCCTCAGAAATGAGGCTGTGTCGCATTCAGGCTCGGCTATTACCAGCTGATATGGCCTCTCATTTCACCAGGAGACGGAACATGTCTGTCAGCCGCACTTGAGCGCTCGGTGTCACACCCTCATTGCCCTTTAACACTGATTTCAGACCAGCTTTATGGGTGTTCTTATAATGACTTTAAATTGGGCTTTAGATGGAGGATTCTGCTCACGTTTCAGTGTGGAAGCAACATCCCTATATTATGTTATGTTCAACTTAATACTGCTGTCCTTCATTTTACACAGTTTTCAAAGCTTCTGGAAAAATCTATCACAGTGAAAAAATGACCCATAAGGCCCGTTTAACTCCTGCGGCAGAACTTGCTGCTGACTGATCAGATCTGTGTCAGCCTCTGATGTCCACAAAACAAGCTGATCTGTGAAAGCTAGTGTAGATCCACCACAAAGAGAACTTGTGTGGCCGCAGTGCTTTCTGGTATTCCAGCATTTGTGTTTGAGAGGCAACAGTGAGATAACTCTGTCTGTCTGAGGATTTAGATCAGCTGACTTCAGCAGTATGGACTGAACGGATGTCATACAATAGAGGTGTAGGTGACAATAATCCATAATCCAGCCACTAATGAAATGAGTCAATAATGGCTGTTATTTCTGTGAGATAACTTCATTAAGTGTCTCTCTCCCTCACTCATATTAACTCATGAAAATGAATGGAAATCAATGTTTATGTTCTTTTCTTCTGTTCTCCTCAGGATGATTCTGCAAGCCGTGTGGAACGTCTCTGTTCTGACTGTTAACTGGATATTAATTCACCTCAGCCACATACAGTATTTTACATGATGCATGTATGTATCTCTCTGTATAATGTTACTATACTGTATGTTTCTATAAATGCCTGCAGGCAGTACAGCACACTGTAAAGAAATGTCTGTACTCTACAGTATGTACATTATATGACGTGATGTTTCTATAAGACGTGACAAGAGTCAATAGCTCTTCAATACTCATACAATGAAGATTGATCCACGGCATGTTGATGTTATTATCACAGCCGGCCGTGTGCTCCATCTCCAGTTTTGTGTAAACTAGCTGAGCTAGCATTAGCCACACAAACCTGTCATACTAAACTAGTCATACTGAAACTAGTCAGACTAGTCAGCCCCCCCCCATCAGTATTTGCATTGCTCTGGCTCCAGCGCATAGATAAGCCGTCAGCCGCACATGTAACACGTGTTCTTCAGATCAGAGCAGCAGGGTCTGGCGTTTGCTCGCTCGCATCGCTTCACTTGCTTTTTATTTCCGTCCCTTGTTCCATAAGAGCGTCGTGGAAAGTGTTTAACCTTCTGTAATTACGCTGTGACCCTTCCTCTGCAGGAATCACACCGAACCCCTGCCACTTTGTTTCCTTCTTTTATACTCCGTTTCATTTTTTTTTTTCCTCTCTTTCATTCTCTTTTTTTGAAAAGACATCAAGGCAAATGGTACTGCTATAAAAACATTTGTTCTAATTGTTTCCTGAGGGGTGAGTTTGCAAGTGCGCTGACATGCCCACACTCGGTCTACAGTTGTTTTCCAAATGGCCATTTTTATTCTGTGAGGTCATATTTTGCACCTTTGACCTGCAGAGGCAGAATTAATACAACAAGAGTTCTGGAGAATCTGCTATGAAAAATCTTTTAAAGTTAAACGTTTCCTTGTTGCTCAGACTTAATAGAAACTCTGAGAGCTCTGCTGGTGATTACAACTCTACCTCTAACTAGAAACACAGATGTGACCTTCTGCTGGTCTCTGAACATCTGCTCAGCCACCAACTCATGTTCCTCATGTGCTCTTAACAGAGGAACTTCCCAAAAAATAAACGTCATGTACAGTATGCCCAACAGAAAGAGTTATTGTTTTGATTGACGCTTTATTTTTTGGTGAACTTTGTCTTTAACCAATTCAGATGTCCTGCAGTCGTGTGAGTGCTCTGGACGTCAGATGCACCGGCTGTCTGGTTTGATGGTTCTGTTGTTTTATGTCAGTGCTTGTGCCACTGAAACCGTTTCTGCTACAATAATATTTTCAGGGCAAGTCAAAAGTTTCTCTTCAGCTGAAATGGAAAAGAGCTTTTCCAGTTTATGACCATTTTCCCCAGAAAAGCTGCTGGAGCGTTTGAATTTCTATTAACCTGAGTGAAAGATTTCTGCATCTGATAAAAACTCTCACTGGAGAGTTTGTGTTTTTATTGCTGTTCTATGAAATAATGTGCCATTTTTCTCATGGCAGTTTCACTGTGGCATGAACGTACTGTGAGTATAAGCTTCATTAATACTCAGTGACTTGAATCTTTGTGCCCGGTTCAGAGACCGCGTCAGCGCTCATATAAAACTGATGGGAGATCAGTTTCCCCTGACCAAATTCGAAACTAAACATTGTAGAGTAAATTGAGAGAACTGTTCTGAAGTCAGAGTGTAATGGTGATTTTTATCAACATCCATATACATATAAATGGCCCTATAAAGTCCAGCCTGCGCTCTGTTTTCATTGGCTGTGTGCAGCGGCGTGTTTAATGAAGGCGAAATGGCCTCCATATTTGTTCTGTTTTTTTAGAGGTTATGCTTGCATACGTTAGAATATTTGTGGCATAAGATCTGATTATTTCACTGATTATTTCAGCAGGAAAACGTTTGACTTGCAGTGACAGAGAACAGAGATGGAGCCGAACTCACGATTCGGTTTCCAGCTAATCATCTCCAATCAGAGGGCATCTGAGTCACACGTGTTTGTGTTGTGTGGGTATATTTGTACATGTGCGTCACCACCACCTTTCCTTGCCTCCCCCTCGGGGTTTCAGCAGTTCTTTTATTTGTTTTTGGTTTGTCTTTTTCCCTCTGTTCTGTTTCTCGGAGCCGGTAGAGCTACATCAGATTTAATATCATTTTCCAATCAGCCAGCGCTGGGGGGCACGGACGTTTGACTCCGGTGCGCTGTTCTGTTTAAAACTGAAGGGAAAAACAAGAGGGAAAGAGAGAGTTCAAATACATACGGCCTTCAGTAGAATCATTTGTAATAATTGTTGCCACGTATTCCACGACCAGTGTCCTCATTGTTATTTTGTACATGAGATTGGTGCTTCTACAAGCCGTCTGCTTCCTTCTGTCTGCTGTCTGATATGAAGCACCATCTGTTGGGGTTTCTCAACGCTCAATCCCTGTCATCTATTCTTACCTCCTACCTCCACCAAACCTTTCTTTCAGCTCCCCAGTGAAAGACGACAACGTCTTTTTTCCGCACCAAAGGTAAGATTCTCCTGCGTGCTGATTTTCAAGAGCTGCGGTGACAGAACCGAGAAAAAAAGACTGATTGCACGAGGCTTTAGAAATCTCTGGAGATATGGGACGTGTTGTCTTCATTTACAGAGGCTTCTTTTTTCTGTATAAAGAGAGGAATGAAAAAATATGATGAACTCATGAGCTGTTTAATTCTGTGGCTCTCTTAACCTTTTGCTTAAATGAGAATTTTGATTCATTTACATATCAATTTAATTTCCTCTTGTTTTATGCTTCCTTCATTAAAACTGGAATTTGCCTGGTGCTGTAATCAGGGTGTAGTACGTACACACACACACACTCACACTCTCTCTCTCTCTTTAACTTCTTTCTTTAATAGTTTTCTTTCACAAACATACAAATGTTCTTTTAATTTCCAATACTTGTGTTTATCTGCCCTTTATCCCTGTCTCTCTCTTTCTCTCTCTCTCTCTCTCTCACACACACACACACACACACACACACTGTGTTTGGAGTTCTTTTGGATTAAACCTCTGATTTTAAAGGGAAATGAAAAGGAATCTGTCATTTCACATCCTCCACTGCAGTAAATTCATCATCTGTGATAATTACACTTTCTTCTTCCTCTCTTCCTCTCTGTTATCTTCTCTGCTCTATTTTTGCGTCTTTCTATTCATCGTCCTCTGTTTTTTTGTCAGGTGTACATGTCTGAGTGACATCGGGCACAAAAGGCCGGGTTTAAACAGGAGCAAAGGCTGTCTGATTCATTGTGACGTTGAAGGTTAATCCTCAGCACATTACTGCACACACCTGTCTGCGCTGGCGTTACTTCACTCATCAAACATTCATGTGTTCATCCTCACAGTTATGAGACTCAACACCCAGCCTGGCTGTATAAATAGACACAAAGAGAGACTCTTGACTGGATCTGTGTGAGTTTCATCTATAATGTATGTTTGCATTTCTGTACAGTGTGTGTTTTGTGTTGGAGGTATTCAGTCACAGTTTCTGTGTCTTTGACAGATGAGGATTGAGATCGTTCTGGACAACAGCTTGCGGGGTGAGGTGGTGTCCGGCAAACAGCCTGTGATTGCGTTCAGTGCTCAGACTGCACACATCTGCATCTACAGAAACTGTAACCGTCTGACTGTACAGATCAGAACTGCTGTGGTTGTACTGTGTGACTGTTACTGCAGTCAGTGGTGACGTATGGACAGCGTCATCATATATGTCATCATATATTTATTCTTTATTTATATTCTTTAATTTAATATATAGAAATAATATAATTTCTATAATAATATAATTTCTTAATTTCTATATATTCTAAATCTATATATTCTGAACAGTTTAAGCTGTTGTTACAACTCAGTATTATTACTGCAGGTATTATTGCTGCTCTGTTTTTACTGTAATTTTAATACCAGTACTCACACTAATAACTAATACTGTAAGTGGTCATTTTACCATTAGCAGTGTTGCTAACACTACCATTGCCATTAGTATTACCACACGCTAGTTTCAGCACTGTTACCATTTCCTGTTACTGCTGTTACAGCTCTGTTCCACTGTATCATCTGCTGCTGAATGTTCTTGTGCTCTTCTAGTGCTCTTCTGTCTCTCGTTTAGTGCTCTTCTGTCTCTTGTCTAGTGCTCTTGAGTCAGCTGTATGCAGTCGGCGTTCATCTCCTGCTCTTCTTCTGTACAGCAGCCAACACAGAGCACACTTTACCCGTCCGCCCTGCTCTCTGTCTCTCTCTTTCATTCCCAACATCACTAGCTCCACTTAACCCACCCATCCATCTCAACCTTTCCATACAATACTACGTCCCTCTCTCTCTCTCTCTCTCTCTCTCGCAATGGAAATGAAACGCCACACTTCTAAATGAGAGAGCCAAAGCCGTGTCGTGATTGCAGCCCTCCTGCCAAAAGAACGGCATTTTACGGTACGATGACAGAGTTTCTTCTTCAAAGTGATGGCAACTTACTGCCAAATGACAGGCTGAACACGCAGTGTCTGTTTGAGAGCGTCTCTCCTGCAGTTTCTCATTGGACTCAGGTTAAGGTGGAGTTTCGTCTCTTGATTGGATGAAACTTTGCGATAGAATTTCATCATGTGCGGCCGATCTGTCTGTTTCCCAGCGTTTCACTGGAAACTCATGAGACTGTGATTCTGAAGGATGTTAACAGCACTGCGTTGTGTGGGAAATATTCTGTTCTGTAGATGAAACGTTCATTTTGCAAGCAAGTTAAGCAGCTCCAAGAAGTCTGTGGTGTAGCTTCAGTTTTGTGTTTTAAGGCAGCAAGTGGCTCTAGAGTCGTTGGCAGAAGTCGTGTGCTCTCGAGCAAACACTGCTCACAATTCTCAGTGGGCTGAACCTCAAGGTGTCTTACACTCGCCCTGACCAGCAGTCTCATTTTACCAGCTTTTAGTCACAAGATAAAGAGTTTGTTCAGTGTTGTGGATCTGCTGCTTTCTGGTCATGACAGCTTTATTTGTTAGACAGAAGCTGAGGTCTTTGCTTTGCCCTACAGATGTTGAGATCTTCAGTCCAGCCCTCAGACAGAAAACAAACTATTCCCACTTCCTGCCCGCTGTTACTTTTCACCAACTCTCTCCATTTTCTTGCTCAGAATCTAATGATTACTCACGTATGCAGGTTTAGCTGTTATTTGTGCTGTTTTTTACTGCAGGAGCTGTATCTGAGGTGACATAAACCTGTTGAGATGTGTGTACACTAGGGATGTGATGAATGACATGTTTTTAATATTTTTTTCATTTTTTTGTATTTTAAACAATAGCAGAAAAATCACAGGTTTGATGTGTTGAAGGGAACACACCTGCGCTGGCCGAACTTAACATCTGCAGTCGTGTAGGAAATGTTTCCAGTCTTCTGTTTCACCATAAAACACATTCAGCTGTTAACACTAAAACAATCTGTGAGAAGTTAATTCATAAATGTTCAAATGTTGGTGCTCATCAGTAAAGATTCATTCTCTGTAACGCAAAAATCTGAATACACTCACTAGTCAACCTCAACAACAGATTAGTAGAGGACACTTTTGACCCATTCCTTGTTTATACAGACGTTTAGTGAGCCACAGAAGCATATGTTGTGACATATGACAGGAAACATCGTATCACACACAATTACATGAGAAGTGATTGATGACTCTCACAAAATAGAACAGTAAGTTTAAAGCTGCTTTGAAATGATGTTTCATTGAAGGCGTCTCAGCTCTGCAGTAAACAAACACATGAACAGAAGTGCGGTTGTATTGGTAAAGTAGTTAAAGCTCGTGTTTATTCTTCAGTGTGTTGGATGTCATCTGTTAATGTGATATATGAAAAAGAAAAGGAACTATTTTTAATTGGACCAGGAGTGTATAATAGAACAGAATAATGGAGTGATAGAAGCGAGGGAGTAGTTTGGTTTTATCGTGAGGTGTTTGTTGTGGCAGTGTCCTGCCGGTTGCGGTGGTTCTGCTCGCTCTCCTGCGGTCGGCGCCTGTGGCAGCACTTGAAATGAATCGATTGCTGCACTCAGTAAATTCAATACACAGCTGCAACTAAAAACATAAGGCCCGGCCGGCCTCTGAGGCAGGATTTGATTGTCGCTGCTTTACGATGTATTGACTGCGGGAGTGAGCGGCCTGTGTAAGGCAGACAGTGTTATAAATGGCTAATGTTAAACCAGATGCTAGAGTTTTGGTGTTAAGCAAAGCAAGACCTCATTCTATTTTGAAGACGGAGAACATTGCACACACACACTCTCAGTCACACACATGAACAGTATCCATATCTCAGTCCCTCAGAGGTCAGACCAGGGACATGTTTGTCTGAAATGGTTATGGTGGGGGATTGTGGTTGTCATGTTGTGTGTGTGTGTGTGTGAGATAAACACACAGTGAGCTATTGAATATTTTGCGTGTCTGTGTACTGGGAAGTAAATGCACTTAGTGTCTGACTCTGTTTCCATCATTCTGCTGTTTTTTGCAGAGAAGAGAGGAAGAGCAGAAAATGAGGGTGAGGCTGAACACAGACGCTCGTGTGTCTCCACTCAGTGTCAGAGGGTTTGAGAGCTGTCAGATATATCAGTTTGGACATCTGTGAACGGAAAGGTCACCTGTGTTTGTCTTTTACAGGGATCTTGTGCATAAGCAGAGATCGCTTAACCGATCACAGGCTCATGGTGTGTGTGTGTGTGAGTGTGTGTTTAATGATTAATGTGCTGTTGCTGCAGTTTGCTCTGCCCGTTCTCCTCTTCTCCTGGTGGCCTCTCTTTTTCTCTTTCACTGGCACTTTATCTTTCTCTCATTTCTGATTTTTTGTTCAAATCATTGTCACTTCTCATTGTTCACCTTCTTATGGAGTCTTTAAAGTTTTAATTGATTCTTATAGTAAACTGACTTCTGCTCAGATCAGAGAGATTTATTCCCTGTTTCTTCTCTGAGGGTTTGTTGAATTGATGTTAGGTTTCTCAGACGGTGTGTGTGAGAGTTGCTCAGTGTGGAGCAGGACACACAGTCTGTGTCACTGCCGGTCAGCACACATGTTCTTCTGTGTGTTGATGAATTGAACATGAATCATTTCAGACGTTGTATGAGGTCATTGCATGAGTCCAGCGCTGGAGGAGCCCTGCTGGAGATGAGATGATCACACAAACATCTGGTCGCTGGTCACTCTCATCTGTTGCTTCAGCAGTTTGTAAATCTTTTGTATGGAATATGTAGTCTGTTTGTATGTTGTGTTGGTAACTGTTTACTTTTGCTTTATGATTGAACCTCTTTGATAACAACTTACCTTACCCCTCTCTGTGTCTCTGTTAGAACTTACATGACCTTCACCTCTGTGTCCTCCTGTATGTTTAGACAGAACATTCATCACTGAAGTTCAGCAGTGACCTCAGAGACCTTCACCGCTGGACCATCTTCATTTGTTCTTTCTCTCTCTCTCTCTCTCTCTCTCTCTCTCTCTCTCTCTCTCTCTCTCTTACTGTCCCCATCCCTCTCTTACACTGTTTTCTAAATATTGTTCCTTTCTGCCTTCCTGCCCTTATTTTACATGATAGTCATGTATTTGAGTGCCCCCCCATCCACCCGCGAGGGGGGCAGTATAAGCTCTACTTTAATTAGCCACCAATTTGGAGGGATTTACGCTCGTTCACATGCCAAAACAGTCTTATTGCTCGTTTATCCCCGCGGTTAAAGGGCATAACTGTCAAACTGACCACAATTCACGGCAATATTAAGTGTTTATCAGTGAGCTGAGCGGCTCTGTTCCTGCTGAAATAACACGGCTAACTGCTGATGGAGGATTTAAGAGATGAGGTGGAGATGTGTGGAAGCTTCTGTAAATATTTCAGTTCCCTGTCATTCTGACTCGGTCTTTACAGCAGTTTAACATCTCACCCTGAATGTGATGTGTGTCTGCTCATCATGAGACTGCTGTCACACTTACAGCAGCCATCGCTTGTTTCCCGTTTAATGACACGTAATAC
Source organism: Yasuhikotakia modesta (assembly GCA_036877545.1). Classification (NCBI taxonomy): domain Eukaryota; kingdom Metazoa; phylum Chordata; class Actinopteri; order Cypriniformes; family Botiidae; genus Yasuhikotakia; species Yasuhikotakia modesta. The sequence continues at coordinate 4,871 of JBAJNP010011626.1, read as the reverse complement.
AGAAGATCACAATCGTTTAGAAGATAAAAGGAAATCAGTGTTTTATGTTTGCTGTCATAGAGAGAATAATAAACACTGGAAACAGTTCCAGCTTAATGATAAATGAGGTAAATCCTGAAAGAACCTGCGAGAGGTTCCTGACAGAGATGGTTTAAAGCAGGACAGGCGTCTGCTCTCTGACTAAATCACTCCCATTACATTCTCTGATAGTCACCCTGCTGAAGTCTCCAGTGTTTCTCTCACGCTCCCTCTCTTTTCCCCTCCCTGTGACCTGCTCTTCCTCTCTGGCCGCTGAAGGTGTTTGTCTGTGAGTGGCAGTGAGGATTATCTTTCCATCAGAAGGAGAATGAGGTGTGAAAAGCAATCTGAGGAGCGGCAGGCTCACCGATACGGATGCAGTTATGTGTATGAGCGATCCCTTATGACCTGTCCCCACAGCACACCTCCATTGTTTTGTGCTGCTTGTGTGTTGTGTAAAATGTGGAAACCTTTAGCAGGAGAGCAGCGACACAGACCATTTCCCATTTTCTCCCTTTTTCTATACAGTCTCTCTCTCTCTCTCTCTCTCATACTCTTCACTGGGCTGGTTATTGAACAAGCTAATGTAACTAGTACAATGTGTGTCATAATTACAATCCTTTTATTTTAGACGCAGAAGTAAGTGTTGCAGTAGCTGCAGGGAATCTGTCAGCTAAGGTGTGGTATCGGCTGCTTATAGTTTAAACAGCCTCATTGACTTTAATGAAGGAGATTAAGTTTTGCAGTGCGGCGTCTCGCCACACGTGTTCTGTGTAAACACAGTGTAAGATTGTGTGTCAGTTCTTCAGTCACTCCTTCTGTTTCCTCATTTATATTTATATATTTATGAATGTTTGTCAATCTCAGCTGCTTATTGGCCTGCTGGGGATTTCCATACATCTTATATTAGCATAGCCTAATAAATATGCACATATTGCCCCACATATGCAGATCATATAGATGTGTATCCGTGAATATTCTGTCCGTGTGCAGCAAGGATGTGTGTGTGTTTGTGACAGCATCATAACTGCTCAACAATTTTGTGTGTGTGTAAGGAAGTCTGGACAGGCCATCAGCCTCCAGAGACCCCCACCATCCTCAGCCCCAGACCGTAGGCAGGTGATTGCTGTGCTGAGTGTGTGTGTGTGTCTGATGGCTGTGATGGATTGGGGCCGCGGGAGGTCACCGGGTTGAGATGTTGTTGCCAGGACAAACAGCTGTGTTTGTGTCAGGGCAGGTGTTTCATAGTGTCTCAGCATATTGAGAGCACCCAAATCAATACCAGCCTCTTTTTGTGGATGTGTGTGTGTTTTCGACTCGCCTTTCAATAGAGGACACTGATTTGTGTTTAAACATTCGGCTCTGCTCACTGCTTTGTCGTTTTGCACCTCTTGTTTTTCTGTGTGTGTGTATGTGTGTGTGTTTGTTTGTGAGTTTAGAGTTTTTGGTAAAAACTCTGTAAGTGAATTTGATCAGCTATGAGAAGGTGAACAGTGTGGAGAGGCATACAGCTGCTCTGCGTCTTTCAGCACCTTTACACACACACACACACACACACACACACACACACACTTGGCCTTTACTTCACAAACTCTTTAACACCTTCTCTAAACCCTTTCACACAGCCAGAGCAGCATTCGTCTCACACAACACTGCCAATACAAAAGACTCCAATAGGTCAGACCTCACACAGACTTATGATGTCACTTCCTCTTTGCTCTCATTTACCTTACAGTGATGGAAGTGTGGACACACACACACACACTCTGCTCTCTCACTGATGTTTTCTGTCTCTTTATAAACCTGCAGTTTTTATGTTATAATACATTTTTCCTACAGCGAGCTGCAGTGCAGGAACAGAAGCTGAAGATGATTCTGAACATCCTTACAGCCTGACAGGTCATGGCGCTGGCCGATGTCACCGGGTCTGTTCTACTCACACAGATCCAGAGATTCATGGAGGTGAGATTCACAGAATTCATTATTTTAAAAACACTGAAACAGAATCATTTACCGGATGTTCTGAGGCACCGCTGGAATAATAACAGAGCTCAATATTCAAATATTATCAGCTGGAGCACTTACTGATGTCATTACTCCAGTTACATATTAAATAAAACAATGAATCCTCACATACTGAGGTTCCTTTCAGTGATAGTCAGTATTTACAGTACAGGTACAGTATGCGGGTATCTGTCGCTTTCACACTTACCAAACGAACTGAACTTTGATGTCAAACAGATTTGTGTCCACATGAGCGCTCCTGTGCCCACCTGCAGGTTTATGTTATAAGGTCAGAGCTTCACGGGATGATAAAAGATGCTCAGAGGATTCTCTATATAACCACAGGAAGGTCACATGTCAGTCTGTACCCAGCATGCACCAGGCCGTACCCTCTCCCCCCCACGTCATGTAGGTGAAATCTGCTGGGCATTATGAACAAATCAATCAGATTCCAGTCGACACCTGTGCTGAGGTGGAACCAGGAGTAATGCGCAGAACTCTTAACTCTATTGAGGAGGTCTTCTCTGTGTAGAGGAGCATGTTGAGCTCAGAACAGGGTGGAGTGTCGGGGTCTAACCACACGCACCATAACGCTATTAAACCCAGCTGTGTCTCCTCACTCTCGCTCTCCATCCGTCTGTCGTTTCCATTCACTAAACCCTTCTTGCTTTTGTTTCTTGTTCTCTTCCTCTTTTCTTTCTTTCACTCCTTCGATCTCTCTCTCCTTCCTCTGTTTGCTTACAGGGCACACCACCCCTCCATTGTGTTTAGATTCATTTTTCCTCCTTAATTAAGAAGACAATTAAGAACAGACATAAGCTTTAATTGGACACAGATATGATTATTGCATTTCCTCACAAATGATGTTCTGAGAGCCCACAGAGGAACAGAGAGAAAAACAGAGAGAGCAACACAGAGCTTAATGACAACCACATGTGAGGCTTTGATTGGTCATCATAGAATATGTTTACACATTTACCACATATGAGCTGTTTCTAACTTCAACATTGTTTAGCCTGTGTTTGTTTTTGTGTAGTGTGTTTAGCTTAGCTGTACTTTGTTTTTGGGTTGTTTGTGATCTTGGGTGTGTTGCTGATGTCAGTTCTGATGTTTGTGTTACACAGAAGAGTCTGTCATTTCTCTGCTTCTCGGTTGTCATATAATGCATTCTTTTAGTGCAATTTAACAAAAATTGTGTGTAAAACAAATGAACACATTTAATTATGATGTGTGACCCATATAAAAAATGTCTTAATGGACTTTTCTTTATTTTGCAGAACTCGCAGAGTCTGGATGAGAAGGTGAGGAGATCTTCACGGAAGTATGTGATCATTTATACCTTCATCTTCATGTGATTGTGTTTATAATTTGTTGTGTCAGAAATCATAATTTTAATGATCTTTCATAATAACATGGATCCGAGTGTTTAGATTTTATTAGAATATGCTGCCAGTGCAGTTTTTATGCAGTAACGCACAGAAAATGAGATATATCAGTAAAACATAACCCATGTTTCCATGACAACCTTAGGTTCTGTAAACAGACAGAAATAGTGAATGAATGAAAGGAAGCGACAGGTCAGAATTTCTGTTTGCGTAGCCAGTCTGATGCCTTAATGCCACTTTCAGCCTGTCAGTCATTTTAATTATTAACAAGCCTGTGTATATAAATCAGAGTGTAGTTATTAATCGCAAAAACATGACAACTAAAACGGCATTTATTTTTATTTATTAATTTATGTGAGGTTGTGAAAATAATGCAGTGCTGCTCTCATAGTCTCTCTGTGTGTGTGTGTGTGTGTGTGTGTGTGTGGTGTCTGTCTGTCTGTCTGTCTGTCTGTCTCTGTGTGTGTGTGTGTCTGTGGTACAGCATCATATTGTGTAAACTGAAAAACTTTAAAACAATTTGTTCCATTTTGGAACTTTTGCTTTTATTTGTCCCTCATAAGCAGTAAACATATACACACGTCCACAGACAGATTATTGCAGCGTAACATTTATATACACTGATAACACCTGACCTGCTCTCACACACACTTACACTGCAGCACAAACTGAGAATTTACAGTCCATCTGACTCAACATCTCAATCTGCATTCAAGACTTTAGCACATCCAATCTGGAGAAAAGCACTTGAAATAAACACTCACACACACACGCATTCACACACACCTCGACTGAACAAAACAATTCACACTCATGTTCTGTAACGAATAATAACCTCCTCCTGTCTCACGTAAGCCTCTCATCTCACACACACACACACACTTCAGACTGAAGGACTCATTGTTACTCTCAGAGGGATGTAGTGAGTCATTTCTGTTCGTATTGTCACTGTATTTATTGCAGCCACACATGCCAGTTGAAAACAAACACTTAAATCCAGCACAAGCTAAACAGGCCACTTGCCCCGACTGGAAAACACACCCACTTAGACTTGTTAATCCATTTTTGCCACCTCTTGTTCTGTTATGTTTTTGCAATGGCCTTGCTTGTTTCTGAAAATTGCTGCAAAACAAACTTGTTAATGGCTGCGAGACCTATGATGAAAAAGAGCGATGAACTTACACAAACACAGTCACACTTCATTAAAGTGCTGTTCAGTGTTTATCTGAAACCTCACAGCCCTACATTCAGATCAAATGAGTGTCTTTCTCTGAGAGAATCAAGTTCTGCAATAAGAAAATCTAGTCAGGTCTGTCAAACTGCTCTGATGCTGAAAATGCTGTTAAAATCTTCATTAGTGAGCGCACACACACACACACACACACACACACACACACACACACACACACACACACACACACACACACACACACACACACACACACACACACACACACACACACA
>JBAJNP010011625.1:0-14498 GCA_036877545.1 Yasuhikotakia modesta | reverse complement strand
ATTCCCAGGCTGTTCCTAGGCATTATTCCCAACATCATTCCCAGGCTGTTCCTAGGCATTATTCCCAACATCATTCCCAGGCTGTTCCTAGGCATTATTCCCAACATCATTCCCAGGCTGTTCCTAGGCATCATTCCCAACATCATCCCCAGGCTGTTCCTAGGCATTATTCCCAACATTATTCCCATTATTGTGTTCATTAACTCCAGTCTCAGAGGGATGTTATATTGTGCTCCATTAACACTGATGCAGCAGATTCTCCAGGGATCTGTACAGGAAACTACAGGAGGCCACAGCAAAACCATTCAAATGTATTCAAATTAGTTTCCCTGTGTATGTATTAAGAGCAAAGGAAGATTTAAAACATGTTTAAATGAGAAGGAACACATAACTTTAGTCTAAAAATGGGACAAAGATCATTAACATCCAGAATCAAAATATATCTCATGTCCTGTTTCTTTTACTTTCTGTTATGTCTTGGCATGCAATGGTATGATACTCATCATTAAAGCTCTTACATACCTTTAATCCTTAAAAATGTTAAATAAAAGTTAGTGTTATGTTAGTATTTCTCAGTGAAACAGAAATGCTACTGTGGTGTGTTTAGCATTAAATTTACATGTTATTTTACATAAGAGGAATGGAAAAACTGACAGAACTAGTTTAAAGCGTTTACTCCCTTTTGAGAAAAGTTATAATTTATCCAGTAGTACATTTTTACAACATGCAAATCAATCATCTCAAACAGAAATTCTTGTTGATGACACTTTTATAAGATAAGGTAAAAGTTCACAGGTTCCTTTAAAACATTCCCAGTTTCAGATGTACTGACTTTGTGTCCGTGTGTTTATGCCATTACATGAACCCATTACATGATAACTGGACATGATGATGGACTGAAGTGTGTGAATTCATCTATGAAAGCACCAGCGTGCTGATGGGTGTATGTGTTTGTTCATGGCTGTTTAGGAGAGAACCATGGAAATGAACCTGCTGGTTTATTATGAAGGGCATTTAAAATAGTTCCCACTTCTTCTACTTCTTCTTCTGCTCGTCTCATGGTTGTGGGTGAAAGAAGGTTGAGATCACACTGGAGATGACGAGACAGGATTACATTACAGACAAACAACCACAAATAACCCGTGTACCAAAATAACACGTCTACAAATACCCAAACAGCAGCAGCCTTAGAGTCACAGGCATCGCTGCACAAATGCATGTGAGGGCTTGTGCTGTTATCATACGGCATAACAAAAGCAAAAGTGTTCATGTTATGTTATGTGGGTTCATAGGCCACACGTGTGTTTTGACAGAAACTGAAAGCACTCATACTCATTCCTGAAGGCTTTAAAATTCCTGTTGTTTGTTAATGCTGCAGTCCGTGACTTTTGTTTCTGTTAATGTACTTTTCATTACGGTTTAAACCAGACTGACACTTTCCCAGAAATCAGACACAACAGCTCAAATGTGGCGCTTGGTGGTTTAACTTTCCCTGACTGGTTAAAACCTCTTTAAAATCAGTGCATAGGAAGAGATAAATAATCACAAGAAACATTTAAAGCTTATCATAAGAAACACAACATCAGGACATTGATCTATAGAGTCTCTAAAGTCTTTTACAAAAACTTCTGCTAATACATTATTTCTCTTACAGCGCCATCTTTGGGTAAAAGTCAGTCCATAACAGCTGATATCGTTTATAAGGCAGGAAACAGTATTTAATTCAGTGCATGTGCGCACATTTATTACATTACCTGATGCTATAAGATTAAGTTAATATAATTTTAACAGTGCATTCGTCCATTTACTGTCGTTTACGATACTAACGTGCCTGTAAACGTTTTGCTTATATGTAAATATATATAACGTGTGTTTATAGTTATGAATGCGTCACGTGATTGATCACCTGTCCAGGTGCAGCGCGCGAGAGCGAGCATGGGACGCGGGTGCGCGCGCATGCGGCCTCACCAGACAAACGCTGCAGAGCTGAGCTGTAGCTACACATCTCACAACATTAGTTTGTAGGAATGTATTCATTGGGTTTCAGTGCAGTATCAAAAACTTTAAAAAATAAAGGTACAACTTTTATAACTTGAAGTTTTGAAGATCCACAGTATCAGACCAGCAGCTGGTAAGAAGTGCATGTGAATGAATGACTGGACGCTGTTAAAAGCAGGACAGGACATTTGGAGAGACTAGAAACATTGTTTTAAGATCACAGTTAAGATAAACACTCTTTTCAGTATGAACCTGGTTGCATCACGGCTGTTGTTAACATGTTAATATTAACATGCTGACAGATGACAGAGTCTGATGAGTCTGATGACATGCCTGTTATCTGAGTTTATGCCCCTGAAGAAATTGTGAAATAGTGAAGAAACTTTAAAGCTGTGCAAGGAGCTGCTGTTTGGCAAGACCAGGTCTCATCATATCTTGTGTCATATGCTGATGTCATGAAGAGCCATTTATCATTTTAAACTCTTCCTCCTCAGATAAAACGTTTATCGCTCCTGATGTCTGAGATAATCTGGTTTGGAAACAGGTGCAGATGTTTGGTGATGTGAAAATGATTTCATTAGTTTCTATAAACATGAATGATCATCAGAAATCTGAGTGTTTTCACCCTGAAACTACATTCAGATGATAGTAAAGTTTTGACGGGTTCTGTACCAGCAGGACGAAGATGAGAGATGGACCAGACCATGAGAAAATGTTGTGCTGTAGGTTCTGGTGCAGTACAGGTGTGCAGTGAAACCCATGGATGTGTTGTGAGATGTCTTACAGGACAAACTTAATAGTGTTATTGCATATATGTTAAAGCATGAAGTTTTTAACAGAACACTGAAGCTGTTGAGTATTTTACAGTGTTTGGCATCAGTGTTGATTTCTGCTGAAGAACAACACAGACCGTCGCTGAGGGTTTGGTTTGCTGCTGTTATCACTCTTATCTCATTATTATTGTTATTATCTCACACTGTGTTGCGTAAAAATTATGTTCCTGAACTGTTTACTTTCCTGACACATATTTGGCATTAAAAGTGCTTGAAACTGGACATTGAACAATGTTGAAGATAACATTCATGAAGAAACAAGCTAATCATTGTCTTCAAATCTTTATTGTTTAGCGTCAGTGACATGTGAAGCCTTTTGTTGCTTTAAAATGGTTTTCTTTTTCAAATATTATTATTATTAATGCTGCATGTTTTTGTTTAGGGAATGAGTTCAGCTACAGAACAGAATCTCATGTTTTATGATTGTCTCAAACTTCATCTGTGCAATTTTACTGTCAATTAAACCAGAGGTTTTGGGTTTTTTAAGCTATTTGAAATCAAATTGTGTGTAAATCAAATTATTTCATTGTCTTTAATTCTAAAATTGTTCTGCTGTTTGCATGATCTCAAATATTTGTAAACACCTGTAAATATGTTTTAATAAAAAGCTTTTTGACTGTATGTGGAGCAATGAATAATTACCTTATTTATTACACACATAAACACAGGTGTTTACATGTATGTGGTTTCTGTGCATTCTGTGTACAGGTACAGTATACACAATATAATACCTACAAACACACAGTACAAAATGACCATGTGTGACAACATGTGTGTTTAAATTTGCATGTCCAGTTTTCTTTTATCCTTTATTCATCATTAAAAAAAAGTATTGATAGTTTTTTATGTATTTTCATGTATTTAATGATTTTTGTCATTTCGTGCTCCACAGTTTAATGTAAGAAGTTAAAATTTATTATGAAACTTAAGATTTTTTGCTGTAATTTGTGTCAAACGCTGGACATTGATATGAATGTTTTTAGGAATTGACGTGGGTCATTTTATAACCACCCCAATGATAATAACATTTACCGTAATGTGATAGTTACATGGCTTGTATGATTCATTTATTGCTCACTTTTGAGGTTAACACTTATCACCTGTACTTTGGAACTATTAATAATGTATAAAAAGGGGTGAAGTTTTCACCAAACAGCCCATTTTCAGTGACGCTGACGCAGGTAAACACGATTTTCAATTTGCTATGCAATTATGATATAATTATGAAATTTGTCGGGCTAAATTATGTTTTTGTGCACATTAATAGGCGATACACAGCTTTGAAGAAACCGTGTTTGGATTCAACAATACAATGACTAAACTCACTCTTTTAGCAGGTATGTCTTAACTTTATTATAAAATGTATTTTTACATGTACGTTTATTCTGTGCATAAACTCATGCTGTGTTTTTGCACAGGTCTGGGGTTACTGCTGGCGTTTCAAACTGGTAAGAATGTTTAACTCATGATGTAAATAAACAAACAATGTTGCGAATTATGGCTAATATTATTTCCCATTTGCAGTGGCATCTACAAAACTCGTGTGTCACTTCAGCAACTGGTCCCAGTACAGGCCGGGCGATGGGAAGTTCACTCCAGAGAGCGTGGATCCGTTCCTGTGCACACATGTGATCTACACACTGGCCACCATCAGCCCCACCAATCACATCACCACTGTTGAATGGAATGATGATGTCATGTACAAGTCACTCAACGCCTTGAAAAAAGTGTAAGACAAACATGATAATTCTAACAGAGGCGGTGATGGAGAGGAAAAAATTTAAAAATAAAAACTTGTTTTCCAACGATTGATATTTGAATGTCTTTTACAGAAACCCCACACTGAAGACGATGCTGTCTGTCGGAGGTCTGGCCAATGGGATCAGTCCGTAAGTCTTACATCACACATGTCATGGTGAAGTCACGTGACATCATCTCACCATAATTAAACCGTAAAGCATGATAAATGGATGCAGAGATTCATCAGTCTTTATCTTTGTGATGCAGGTTTATTCAAATGGTCTCGACTCCAGAGAACCGCAGGACTTTCATCCGCTCAGCGATGTTGTTTTTACGCACTCATGACTTCGATGGTTTAGATCTGGACTGGGAGTATCCGGGACAGAACGGAAGCCCACCTGAGGACAAGCAGAGGTTCACCGCGCTGGTCAAGGTGACACGGCTGAAGTTATTATTATGGGATGTTTGAGTTTTTGTGTATGAGGTTTCAGGACTGACTGTTTTGTGTTTCACATCCTCAGGAACTGAGGCAGGCGATCGAACAGGAAGCCTTGGACACAAGGAAATCCCCTCTGATTCTCTCTTCTAAAGTGTCTGCGCTGAAGACCACCATTGACATGGGCTACGAGATCCCTGAGATCGCAGGGTAACAATGCTACACCTGACAGCTTCACCAGAGCAAAACTGGTTGAAATTCTGAAGCTCTTTATCTTCCACAGTCAGGTGGATTTCCTGAGCATCCTGACGTATGATTATCATGGACACTGGGATTCAGTGACGGGACACAACAGCCCGTTGTACCGCAGCTCTTTGGACAGTGGAAACAGCCTGGACCTCAATATTGTAAGATGTGTAACTCTGGTGTTTAATGATGTGTAAGATGAGCTCAAAGCCTCACACATAATGTGATTGAATTTCATCAGAATGCCTCAGTGACGCTGTGGCTCAGCGGTGGAGCTCCGGCTGACAGACTCCTCATTAGCTTCCCCACGTTTGGTCGCACGTTCCTGCTGTCCACTTCAGAAACGGGTCTTCGGGCACCAGCCAACGGTCCTGCTGGTGCTGGTGCTTACACACGTGAACCGGGCTTCTGGTCCTACTATGAGGTTGTAATTCATTATTTCACAAAAATGTCACTTACCAGACTTTTGATCGAACATCAACAACATGAAAGTTGACAAGCTTAGAATATTCTGTACTTTAGCAGTATCAAAACCTCATTAAGTAACTCATGTGTAACGTTTGAGGGATGTTGTTTGCTGCACAGATTTGCCCCATGGAATCGACGGCTAAAGTTGAGTGGATTAGCGACCAGCAGGTGCCTTACCTAGTTCAGGGAAAGGCCTGGGTGGGCTACGACAACAAGGAAAGCTTCACCGCTAAGGTAAATTCACTTCTGTGCTTCACTGCAGAGGAACATGATGACACACAATTATTCTGATCTTTCAAACTTCTGCTTGAACAGGTGCAGTTGCTGAACTCATTAAATCTGGGTGGAGCCTCGGTGTGGACCTTAGATTTCGATGATTTTTCGGGCCGTTTCTGTTCTCAGGGCTCGTACCCTCTGGTCAACCATTTGCGCAACTCATTAGGTTAATGAACACTTTGCAGAGCAACTGTGTGAGGATGCAGTTAATGTGGATTTGACAGACTCAGTGTAATGTTCGATCTCTTTTCACAGGTTTTGCTCCCAAGCCCACCACTACACCACGGCCCACAACCACTGCGCACCCCCACGCCTCCTTCTGTGTGGGTAAACCTGACGGGCTGTACCCCAACCCCGCTGATAAGACCACCTTCTTCCACTGTTTCCATGGGAACACATACCTGCAGAAGTGCCAGCCAGGTCTCGTGTTCGTTGATGCTTGTAAATGTTGCAACTGGCCATAAGCTAAAAAACATCAGATATTAATAATATGTTTGTAAACTCAAATTAAGTTCAGTCTCCTGTTAACATAAAACGAAACGTTCTTGTTCTTTCCACTTTTAATCAAATATTTATAGCGCTTATATTTTTAATCTCTATATTTTAATCTCTATACTGTATTAGATCATCTGTAAAAATAAAATAAATTCAGTAATTAAATGTAAACCATTATAACCTATATGACCGTCTTAATAAAACACTGGTGATGAAATGTGTTGATGATTCTCATTAAATATAAACATGACGTTCTACAGCATGTTGTATATACAGAAAGCACAAACACAATATTCAATATTATCTCAGTACGTGTTTCTGATCCTCATTTATTGCATAGCAACGGTCTGCTACTGTTTATTTATTGACATAAATGTTTGTGGCCTTAATTTTATTACAGTATGTGGAAACGGTATGTGTTTATAGAAGCAATAAACACTCCAGGCCTGTGTTAAAACTGACTGTATAAAGAAATCAGTTCACGCTGTTGATTGAGAGATTAACATGCAAGTCTATAGAAAATACAAGCCTGTAAGATAGTGGATCTATTGTGAATAGAGTCTCGTATATTATTTAATTGTGATTTAACTCATGCAGCTAATTCTCTGTGTTTTTAATGTCCTGGGAAAGTTTGGGAACTAAACTTTCCAAAACTAAAAGTATTTAGATTTTATTCTGTAATAAAATCTACATCTGTATGTTACTGTAATGTATGTCTCTCTGGGGCTTTGACATTATCAGCCGTACAGGTGATAAGATAAAACACTCATGTTCTGTTCACACACTGGCAGTCTTTCAACATCTCCACAATGCGTTTAGTGCAGAACACATATGTTACGCTTTCATTTCATGATAAGATTCTGTGAAGTCGATGCTGTTTAATCCTGACCCGCAGGTGATGAAAGAACGTTATTACAACACTTATAGAATGCTTCTAAATCCTTCTCTTTAATTGTTTTGTGTGATGCTTGTTACTACATTCATTCATTCATCAGACACTTATCTGAAGAAAATTACAAATGAGAAAGTTTTAACTTTTTAATCTTTTTCTTTTCTCTGTAATTATTATATTTGAGGACACATAGATTAACTATCGCTCTGTTTTAATTCTCTTTATTTTACATTGGCTTGATCTAAATAAATACTTGAGGAACATGTGTGATTTTAATTTTTTTTACAGCAGTTGTAATTTTTTTTAAGGTATCTGTGATTTTCGCTTCACATACATCACCCTAACATGGGACAAAGGTATGTAAAGTTTCACTGTAATGTCATTTCAGTCCATAGTTTACATGAGATACCGTATCTAACACTGTCCCTATAAATCATGTCATCTCTGTTCTAGACGTATATAAACGCAGTGGTGATGTTCTCTTTACATTACACTGAGGAACCGCAGGTATGTCGCAGCAACGGAGAACTTCTGTGTTGAGAATTAAACTTAAAATGTCTAGGTCTGTCTAACTGTAGATATGAAATGCTTTTGTTACAGTAAAACACAGTTTTCTGAATACATTTGGAGCTGAGATGGGGAGGCTAACACTTATAGCAGGTAAATATTACTTTAACATTAGTACTGGTGTTTTATTTGTTCTTTTGTATTTGCAGTTCATTAAAACACTTTATTTCATGTTTCAGGCCTGACATTTGTTCTGTGCCACTGTGGTGAGTTTTATTGAATCCTATGAACACAATTAAGTAACACGTTTAACTAATCATTTCATCATTGCTATGGTAAGTGAGTCTCTGTGTATCCATCACTAGCTGTTTCCATGGAAATGGGCTGCTACTTCACAAACTGGTCCCAGTACAGACCAGGAATTGGAAAGTATACGCCCGCAAACGTAGATCCCTTCCTGTGCACCCACATCTTCTACGCTTTCTCCGTCATCAACAGCGCCAACCAGCTCATCACTTATGAGTGGAACGATGAGACGCTGTACAAGAGCTTAAATGAGCTCAAGCACAGGTAAGACTTATAGTTTAGTTCAAAAGCACAACATTAATTGAACTTTATTGCAGCGTCGTTAAATCCAACGTGTTCTCCAATATCCCTCCTCAGAAATCCTGATCTTAAGACCCTTTTAGCTGTTGGTGGATGGAACTTTGGATCATCACAGTAAGTTTGTTGAAGAACATCTACAGTGTTCATGTCAACTGAACCTGCCAAAACATCAACGTTTGTCTCCATTTCAACCTCAGGTTCTCCATCATGGTGTCCACTCCAGCAAACCGGCAAACGTTCATCCAGTCCAGCATCGCGTTCCTCAGAACTCATGGATTTGATGGGCTGGATTTGGACTGGGAATATCCTGGAGCAAGAGGAAGTCCACCTGAGGACAAACACAGATTCACTCTGCTCTGCCAGGTGTCAGGAGCGGAGCGCACTGGAGCTGAAGTTGTGGAGAACTTTCTTTACTGTGTTTGTTTAACTTTTCTTCCTTTTTGTAGGAACTTCGTGAGGCTTATGAGGCTGAGGGCAAAGCCACTGGCAGAGCGAGACTGATGCTGAGCGCTGCAGTGTCCGCTGGCAAAGGAACAATTGATGCTGGATATGAGATTGCAGAGATTGCCAAGTATGATGACACTGAATCAGACGTGAGAAACGTGGCCAGTGATATGAGACGTGTTCAGCTCTGATGTTATCTGGTCTTCACAGGTATCTGGACTTTATCAATGTGATGACGTATGACTTCCATGGAGCTTGGGAGAGATTCACCGGACACAACAGTCCTCTGTACAGAGGGTCAAAGGATCAAGGAGACATGATCTATTTCAACACCGTAAGAGCTGATGTCATTTCCTGTGATGTCTTGATGTCTCAGACCTCACAAAAGAAGCTGAACAACACTTTTCTTCTGTATGTTCAGGATTTTGCAATGACCTACTGGAGGGATCAGGGAACCCCTGCTGATAAACTCAGGGTGGGTTTTGCAGCGTACGGCCGCACCTTCCGTCTGTCATCTGCAGATACTGGAGTTGGAGCTCCAGCTAGTGGAGCAGCTTCAGCTGGAACTTACACCCGTGAGGCTGGGTTCTGGGCTTACTATGAGGTGAGAACTATCATCTGTCCAGAAGATAATGCCATGAAGTTAAACAAGGAAGAACTGAAAAGTGCAAAGCACACCAAACATCTAATAATATCTATAAACATTATCTGTTCAGATCTGTGGCTTCCTGCAAGGAGCAACAACTCACTGGATTGATGACCAGAAGGTTCCGTATGCCACCAAGAACAGTGAGTGGGTTGGATTTGACACCAAGGAGAGCTACGAAATGAAGGTACATTTAAACCTTTACCGAAGGGTTTGATTGTTGCCATTTGTCAGCGACTGACTTCAACTCTTTCTCTCTTTCCTGTCAATGTGTAGATCCGTTATCTGAAAGACAACAACTTCGGTGGGGCTTTCGTGTGGGCGCTCGATCTGGATGATTTTGCGGGACAGTTCTGTGGACAGGGGAACCATCCTCTCATGGGCCACTTGCGGAACCTTCTGGATAATGGTAAGAATCAACAAGCTGTCTGTGCAAAACTAGTTCTAGTTTTTTTAAACTGCTTATTTTATCTGAAGACTGATGCAAATATTCTATTGTTCAGAAACACCTCCTCTGCCATCAACCACCACCCCCAAACCGGGTCCATCAACCACACAAACCAGCACAACCACCACAAAAACCAGCACAACTACCACCACAACCACTCATGCACCGGGTCCAGGGTTCTGTAACGGAAAGCCTGATGGACTCTATGTACACGCTGGTGACCCGAACAAGTTTTACAGCTGTGTAGGTGGTAAGACACATGTGGGTTCTTGTGCTGCAGGAACCGTGTTTGATGACGGCTGTAAGTGCTGCACCTGGCCCAAACACTGACCGATCACTGACCAGATCACTAACACACAACCATGAAACTGTTGTGATACTTAAATATGAGCCTCTATAACAGGAGAATGTAATTATTTCATAGAAAATAAATACGTTGTGGAAATAATGTTTGATGTACGTCTTTATTTTTGAGTGAATTACTGCTTCTGTTGAAGGCAGTTTAAACAGCCTCTTCCTGAATGTGTTTCTTTTTCATTGTTGCTAAAAATAAATGAATAAACTGATTTCTCATCTACAGAAACTTCTTTGGAGATACATAAAACATATTATATGTATTTGGTGACAGACGAGTGTAAACTGCCTCCTCTCTAAATGTTCCTCACATCTTGTGCTGAACAATGACAAAGATGATGATCAATGATGAACATGTTGGTGGTTTTATAAACTTTGTTCCCACAGCTCATGTGTTGGTTTATGGTCATTTATCTCTTTAGTCTTTCCAGCAGGTGGCGTCCTGCAGCATTAACCAGTTCAGTGTTAGTGGTTTTGGTTCATTATTAAAGCGTTTCAGACATTAAACTGTAGATGGAATAAAGAGACGCTCACGGTCACATTGACACGTTTGATCCCCACTGGATCATATTCATATTAATAAATGTCATATTTTCAGACAATATTTAACCCTTTTAATATAATTGTTCCATTTTAATGATGATGGAAAATGTTTGAACTCAGAAAAGGTTGTTTAATGGTATCAGTGTAAATATGACTCAATAAAACTTGTTTAATGTTCTGCCAAAGACAACAGAAATGTGACAAACATTACTAGATTTTATTTGGTTTGACAACCTTTGTAGTGTCCAAACAAACATATTTACAAATTAATAATTAGTTTAACAAAGATGGTTTAAGCATTATATGCAGGTATTACAAACAATATCATATGTTAAGACTTGCTAAGCTGTGACTGTAAGCCTGTTGTCTAACTAGAGAAACATGAGTGTTTGTGTTTAAAGCTTCACACAGATCCACACAAAACATGTCAAATCTTTGGTTCTTCAACAATCTAACAACAGCAGAGGTTTAACTGGGAAAAGGCACTTGAAACAGTTATAATGATCATTTCTACTGCAGAACAAATATGTAAACAGGTTATAAAAGGCACAAACTGTGCATCAAGTATCTCAGGATTCAAGTCAGAGGTATTCAATTATTAAATTACACAACACAGTTTATAATGGGTCAAAACCATAATTTATGCACTGATCATTTATTTGTGTGTCATCACTATATTCTGTCCAGATTGACTTCAGCTGTGAGAAGATGAACTACAGAAGTTTTAACCAGCAGCTTGTGTCCATTAATTGTGTGTTTTTACTCAGAATGATGTTTTGTTAGAGATCACAGCACAGATCTGAGGTAATGAAATAGTTTGTAAATGAAGTTCCCAGAGAGAGAAACAGCATCACACCAGTATTCCACACATCTGAATTTGCCTTTGAGTTCTGCTATCTCTGATCAAGGAGTCAGGGAGGTAAACAGAATTAGGTCTCGTTCATTCAGTCTTATGGATTCTTAAGCGTCTCCATTCTCGCTCGGTTTAAAATCTGGGACCACCTGGTCTGAGGTGTGTGTGGTGCTGGAGTGAGCGAGGGGTGGGTTGTGAATACAGTGCAGCCATGGGTGCAGGAGAATGTCTTCAGCCTCCAGCCGCTCTGAGGGAGATTTTCTCAGCATGCAGTACAGCAGAGACTTCGCTCTGGGTGACAGAGTTCCCGGGACAGTGAACGCCCCCCTGCGGATTTTGCCGAACAGCGCCGTGGGTTCCACGTCCTGAAACGGGTAACGTCCCACTAACATGGTGTAGAGAACAACACCGAGACTCCAGATATCCGCAGCCTTCCCTGAGTACGAGTGTCGCAAGTTTAAGATCTCTGGACCGACATAAGCGGGACAGCCGTGCTTGTCTGTCAGCGAATCATCACTCCCGTCCAGAAGACATGAATCCTCCAGGTTTCTCAAGGCCAGCTTTGTTCTGATAAAGAGAACATCCTTTAGTTATCTGATAACTACCCAGATAATAATTTTAGTACGTTTAACATGAAGTAACTGAAATGTAAAGTATATATATATATTAAATGTTCTAGGAACATTTACTTTTGATAACTTGGAGAGAACTTTCAGACAATATTAACCACAACTCCAGGTAAACAGAACATCAAAGAACAACAAAACGGAACAACTGGTACCAGAGTTACTGACCTCTGCGGATCTGTGAACACAAACTTGCGTAACTTCAGGTCACGCAGAACGACGCCGTTCTCGTGACAGTGCGCGACAACGGCCGCCATCTGCGCAAACAGATGCGCTGCTTCGTCCTCCCGCAGTCTCTTGCAGCTGCGCACATACGAGTGCATGTCGCCATAGTTATGCTCAGAGAATATGTACGCGTTGTTTTCACCCAGAATCACCTCAGATATCTTACAGATGTTGTCGTGCGGCAGGATGCGTGTGTAGGGTGAGATGATCTCATGATATTTCTTCATTGAAAACACCTGTTGCACATATAAAAATGCTTTTTGAACCTTATCATATGTACCTAAAGATTTGCCTCTTTTTTGAATGTTAAGTTTAAACTGTAAACATCTGCTGTAAGAAACTACAAACAGTGCAGCAGCTACAGAACCAGAACATGTGATATAACAGCCGGATCTTTCCTCTGTTTACACACACACACACATTTCCCATGAAAGCACAGCTGACAGCTCACATTATAAATCATTATTATAACCTTACAGTTGTGAGGGTAAAGAGATGAGCTCTGATCTGTCATGTTGTTGTTCAATAATTGATTTTTGTTGTTTCTTAACTAAAACGTTATGAACTGCAGCTTAAACTCTCAGTGTTTGATCCTCACCTTGCATGTGAACTCGTGTTCTGTCACCTGATGAACGCTTCTGAAACTCTCGCTGTCCCCCGTGGGCTCCAGGAGTACGTAGGGGCCGATCTGTGAGACAGGGGGCTTCTCTGCCCCGCTCTGCTCCGGGCTCTGGGGCAGGGGGTGAAGACAGGGCGCGAGACCCGGGGAAGGGGGCTGACTCAGTCTGCGGCGCTTACGCTTGATGCTATCAGCATTGTGAGAGTCTTCAGAGTCAGCTCTCTTCCGTCGCAGTGGCTTCATACTCATCTGTGACACAAACAACCCAGCGTTACTCCATGACCTTCTGACCGAAGCCCTCATAACTGCTGAGTAGATGGACACAGATAAACACAGCAGACGTCTCTCCACACAGAGACCCAACAAACAAACTAAACAAGGATGAGGGCTTCATTCCTGTTGTGCAATAACACGCAACTGAATGACTGTGTGATGACAACATCTGCTCATACAGTCTCAGGTTATTAGCATCCAGTCATACAATGACGTGGCCCAATTTCTCCCACTTCACCAGTTTACATACATACAAATGCATAATGTTAAATGTGCTTATTGACCTAAATAGCCTGTTTGAGCAGGTCAGAGGACATTAAACATTAAACGTGAAACTCCATCGCTTCCAACTACAAACTTTTCCTCAATCTCTCAATGGGAAAGTTGATCAGGAACAGCATCTTACCTCGCCGACGGAGACAAAGGATCCGCACAACACAACGGGGACTGTCCGCTTCTACTGACCGGAGATCATGTCCAGAGAAAGACCCAGAAAACATTAACAGATGACGGGGAAACTGTCGTAGTTACAGGTCGGTGGTGCGAAAGGAAAAATGTCTGTGGCCAAAAATAAGACAGAAGAAAGAGAAGAGCGCTGCATTACAGACCTCCACTGCCGCATGGGCTGCATATAATGAACTTTAGGTTTCTAGTTGACTTAGTAAAATGACTTATAAATAAATGACTTATAAATGACTGAGTAAATGACTTATTGCAGTTTTCTGCACTGACGTCCTTGTTCCCGGTGAAACGGGCACAACTGCGTTTCCTTCTTACCGGGTCCGGCGTCCTTGGATAGTCTGATAAACTCTGGGATCATAAAGTCCGGAAACACGGTATTCCGCTATTTATTCTTCTGTTCATGTGAATCGCATGAAGTTTCTCTTTACAGTAAAAACACAATCTGTCCGTCCGACTGTAAACCGGTTTGTGGTCTGATGTTACGACAGTCCGACTCCAGATTGCGACA
>JBAJNP010011623.1:0-14500 GCA_036877545.1 Yasuhikotakia modesta | reverse complement strand
AGATAGAAAGAACTCAACACATTCAGCTAAACTCATCATATAGTTTTGGATTTTTCATTTTCTTTTTAACAGTGCGTAATAAAGAAATCATTTTGGTATATGCGCATAGGGAGAGTCACAATAACAATGACAGTATGACAATGATGTTAAGCTCTAAATGTAGCAATAGTCATGATAATGTTATTCTGGGAAGCTGTTATGAAAACACAGGGCTAAATTTCAAGGGACGCAGAAAACACACAGTTTCCTACGGGGAGAAACTCAATTACTTTTTAATGACTGCTTTGAATGTTATGAGATGCAGGGGAAAAGATCGTATTGAAAGTAAAATAAGAGGAGGTTTTTATTTTTGCATAGTGTATTACATTAGCAATGAGAACTTGTTGTTACTGGCCTGCCGGTATTCTCATGGTAGGGAATTAAAGAAACAGAACATTGTGTTTGGAAATTATAGGTCATTTTCGGACAAAACCTTGTTAGTACTATACTTACTAAAACCCTGTTGTTACTGTACTTTATTGTGAGTCCAATTATGAAACATGCCCCCTAGGAGAAGGATGCTGGTGTTTTAAATGCATTTAAATATTTGCATGTGTAAAAATGTTTTAATTGGTTACTTGTCAGTTAGCTGGTGATTTGTTGCTGGTGGTTTTTTAACCAATTGCCTTGAAACGAAAAGTTGTTTCAGAGAAAGTGAAAATTATTAGCTTTTTAATGAATAATTATTTGAGAAAAAATGCATTTTCTATGCAATAATGAGGACCTCACATCTAATAAGATCATAGACAGTTGTTCAGACAGCCAATAGGAGTTCCAGTTTGATTCAATGTTGTTCTTCTGCCATTTGGTTCTATGGTAATGTTTCTTTTTTTACAGTCTGGTTCTACTTTGGTATTGTGGGTTCCTTCATGTTCATCCTGATCCAGCTCATTCTCCTGATCGACTTTGCCCACTCCTGGAATGAGGTGTGGGTGAGGAACGCCGAGGAGGGCAACCGGAAGTGTTGGTTCTCAGGTATGATCGGGACAATGGTCTTACGAAAGGGGCGTGTCTCGGCCCACCCATTTCACAGAAAGACACCTGAAACTATTGTTTGTGTTTACAGGTCTGTTGTTCTTCACGATTCTTCATTACGCCCTTGCCTTCGCTGCTATTGTGCTGTT
Source organism: Yasuhikotakia modesta (assembly GCA_036877545.1). Classification (NCBI taxonomy): domain Eukaryota; kingdom Metazoa; phylum Chordata; class Actinopteri; order Cypriniformes; family Botiidae; genus Yasuhikotakia; species Yasuhikotakia modesta. The sequence continues at coordinate 13,337 of JBAJNP010011623.1, read as the reverse complement.
TTATCTATACTACACAAAACCCGACAACTGTGCCGAACACAAGTTCTTTATCAGCTTCAACCTTATTCTGTGTGTCATCATATCTGTGGTTTCCATTCTGCCCAAAGTGCAGGTAAGTCTGGTTAAGCAGTGTTTACAAATGGTTTGTTGCCATGGTTATGCCCACAGCAAGGCCTAGATGAGGGGTTACAATCTGTTCATTTTTCTCTCACTTCTTTCTTTCCTCCTTCTCTAGTAATAGACCTGAGATTGTTTGTTCTTTACGTTGTTTTAATTTTTAGTTTATTTTGTTTTGAGAGTTTGATTGCAAAAATCGAACTCAATACAATTTTACATAACAATTTTTGCAATGTTACACTGATTCAAAGCAGCTTTACATGTAATACTGAGATGTATTGAAACAAAATCACAAAAAAGTAAAATTATCAGGCATTGTCAACAAAAAACTTGGTATTATGTGCAAGATTATGTATTATTAGGTTTATTATTATGTTACCTAATAATACATAAATTATGGATATTAGGTTTATAGTTGATTTATGAATAAAGAGGCTTATATGTACACATATATTCCATTATGATTTAAAACATATTTCCTTTCCATAAATCGGAACTGGATGCATTTTGACATGCTGAATAATTTGACCTCGAGGGGACAAGAAAAAAGCATATTGATTTTGTTAAAGCCATGACCTAGCAGTTATCACACCCATATCCCTCTTCCTCAAATAATTTCCCGTCTTATCCCTACAGCCAATTAAAACAAACTAAATTTCCCAAAAATGCAATTTAAAAACGTATCGATTTAAAGCGTGTTACGTTCGGATGTGCGGTGTTAAGACTCGCTCAGGAAACAACAAACAGGAACTGACAAAACCGCTTTTACTTGTTGTTCCTGAATGCAGCATCACCTCAGCACACAAATCCTAACAGACATAAATGCTGATTTAATGTGCATCAAAAACAGCCTCTTTGTTGTTTTGAAGGTCATCTATTGTTCCAGTTTTCATTACCCTGCAGATGTTGTCCTTTTAAGGAAACGTCTTTGTTTTCTCCTTTGCATACAAAATATTACTGCTGGCCGTTAGCATTATTACAATGCTTGCCATTAGAAAAGTAATTTCATACAGTAGGTTTATGTAAGCTTTACTAAAGTGGGCAAAATGTTAAAACAGCTTGTTTTTTTTTGTTCCTAAAGCTAGGGTAGGTAGTTACAAAGAGGCTAGTGCTAGCAAGTTAGGTTTGAAAGCGTAAGATCCCATACACAGTTTGATAGGCATGTAGGGCATATCGTTGCATTTGGACTGAATGCAAGGACTGGACGAACATTTTATGATCTGTGCCCTTCCACAAAAGGTTTATATTTATAAAAATACATATTTATGTCACTTTACTTAGAAACCAGCAGAATAAAAAATGCTTATAGAAAAAATAGCATAATTGCCTTTAAGCTGTTGTAATTGTTGTATACTTGGTTTACATTCTTGTATGTTTGATGTGTGTTTGCAGGATGCGTCACCTCAGTCGGGTCTGCTCCAATCGTCTCTTATCACCCTGTATACTATGTACGTCACTTGGTCAGCCATGACTAACAATCCTAGTAAGTCATAAAAAATCTCTTAAAAAATATACTGCCTGTCTTCTGTCTTTTCATTTCATGTGCTTTGATTTTGTTCCCACTCAGGAGGTTGATGCAATTGTTGGTGAGTTTTGTGGTGTTACGCAACCCAGTCTTTGTAGTCTCCTGTTACTTGTTACTGAATAAAGCCAAATTGCCTTCTAGAATCCAGTTTATTAGATTAACGCACAGCCCCTACATTCTGTAACGGTCTATGGTTTACTGCTATATTAGCAAATTAGAGAATCTTGGGGCTTTTGGTAGAAATGTAGTGTCATAATTTGTCATTGTGGTGTCTGTTTCATTTCCTGTAGCATTGCTTCACATTGCTTGACTCCAATATGAAACCGTTTCTCCCCACCTGTAGATCGGGAATGTAACCCCAGTCTGCTAAGCCTGGTGTCCAATGTTAGCACAGCGGCCGAGGCCACACCCACCAGCTCCCCAGGAGTGGTGCAATGGTGGGATGCTCAAGGCATTGTGGGATTGGTTATCTTCCTGTTTTGCACCTTTTATGCCAGGTAATCTCATGCAATATTCCCTCAAGTTTCTTCAGACTTGCTATCAGTGTGATTAGACCATGTGATGAATCTCTTTGGTTTGTCCAGCATTCGTTCGTCAAGTAACGCTCAGGTGAACAGGCTGATGCAGACAGAGGAGGGCAAGGGCTCTGTGGGGGGCGAGGAGGTGGGAGAGGACGGACTGAGGCGCGTCGTGGACAACGAGGAGGACGGCGTCACATACAACTACTCCTTCTTCCACTTCCACCTCCTACTGGCTTCTCTCTACATCATGATGACGCTCACAAACTGGTACAAGTAAGTGTTCACACTTACTCTTCTGATCTGAAGTGACTTCTAAAGTCACAAGTGATGTCTTTAGTTCAGAGTCATGGGTGTATACAACTCTTATTTGCTCTTATTCGTTACAAACAAATCAGAAGCATAAAACCAGATTTAAAACTTGATTTAAATCTTCAGTCTGAACGGTCTGATCAGTAATTGTATTTACTGATAGTCGCTTTGGATAAGTGTCCGCCAAATGAATAAATTTAAAGTAATGAAACTGATATTTGATTTTATTCTTTCAACATTGTAAACAAGCTGAAGTCAATCTTTCTTTTTCCTCTCTCTCCTCCATCTTCAGACCTGACACCAGCACTCAGGCCATGCAGAGCACCATGCCTGCAGTGTGGGTGAAGATCAGCTCCAGCTGGTTGGGTCTGGCGCTGTACCTGTGGACCCTTGTAGCCCCCCTCATTTTCACCAACCGGGACTTCAACTAATCTTGAGTGGGTGAGAGTTTCACCCATTCACAGCAGTGTGTGTTAAAATAATACACAATCCAAAAATATGAAGTATCAACATTTAAAGCAATTAAAATCTGAAGTAATTTAACTAATCTTAAGGTTAAATCATAAACGTATTCTACTATTTTAAATACTCATATCACAAGATTATAGGGCTATTAGGAAATTAACAAGTTAAGAATTGCATGGAAAACAAGTGTATATACCGTGATAAGTGAGTTTTCTTCAGTAAATTGCACACTACAAGTGACTGGCCATTTTTTGCACATGTTTTGTCAGTATAGACTTCCTGTTTGACCTTATAATTGTGACAAACCCCTGACCTGTGTACATGCTCTCTGCTGCCCCCTGTCTTACCTCCCGGTGTACTGTGTGTCCTCACACAGTGTATAAATGGGGAAAATGAATGAAATAGATTAGATCAATATGTAGCTTCTACTGTGCTGTCGATACAGATTCATTTATGCCCTTGTGACTCTTAAGAGTTTGTTCTTGTTTCAAAGTCAGTACAGCTATTAGCTTGTTTATAAGTCGATATTGCTGGTTTAATTTTTATTACGCTAAGGTAACGGCACTATTTGTGTGTTTAAAAGGTGTATGATTTTAAATCCTGAGGCCACACATTTCTAATGCAACAGGTACGCTCAATAACTGTCCTACAGACCATCGATTTAGTGGTCTTGGCCACGAAAACAAATATGCATGTTACTGCTGCTAGAAACCTACACTACCTGAGGAGGAAATCCTTTATATGGCATTTCAGCATCAGGGTCTTATTCAATATACTGTATGAAACACATCTGTAAAATAGCCTATAAGTCTTATTTACTGCAATGAAGCGAGGGCAGTGCCGAGGGGGGTTCCCAGCGGGGGCTGTGGGGAGCCCATGGGTGGTGGGGGGCATAAACAGGGGGTTGTTTTCAGTCCTGGCCCTCCGCAGAGCCCCATGGTACTCGTGCATCCAGGAGATAAGCCCAATACGACACACCCTTTCTTAGTACGGTTCACTACACCACACAGCAAATGTGGTTTCACACCAGATCTCCCATTCTGCTGTTCACACTGCCATGAAAACAGATTATGCTCGAGTATCAATCACTAATTCAAATTATGGTGCTGTCAGTCCATCAGAGGCAGATGTTTACCTATTGTGCATGTCATTCAGCAGAAATGTGTGTGTATGAATGTGTGGCTGAAAAAAACATCGTTTAAAATGATACCTTCACATAAATTCACTGTTCAGGTCAGAAAGTGTGGTGATTATTGATGTATATTATTGGTAGATGTCATTTCTGGGAATTGATTTTCATCTGTGACATTTCGAGAATTTAATTTAATCTGTAACATTTTCAATTGCACATTTTGTTTTCATTTGAACAAAATATTTCTGTGATTTCATTACTTATTAAGCACACAAAGAAGTACATTAACTTTAATAAGTGTCAAAAACATAAATTAAGTTTACATTTTGTAACGTTGTTAAAAACCTGCTATGAAGAAAAAACAAAGTATGATGAATTTCGTAAGTATTGTAGATTTGTCCGCTTCAAGTCATAAGGTATTGTGAACTATAAATTGAGCTGTGTTTGTGACAGGAAGATGTTGATTGTGTGATATATACGGTACACAGTATATTTAACCTTTTCCGTAAGTAATACTTTCACATTAGCATGACAATTCATCTTTAATCTATTATTAAGAGAAACATGCAAGATTTTGTTCATATTTCTTCATGTGCCTTTTTTTGATGGCCTGTTTTATCAAAAGTGACCAGGTTTATTCAGACCTGTGAAAAAGTGCCTTTGCTATTTTGTAACATTTCTTTTTCATACCATAGACGAATGTAGAGTGTGTAGAAGTAATTTCAGCAATCTGGTGTTGTTTGATCTGTGCTAATGCTGTATATCCCTGTATTTCAATGCTGTATATTTCAATAAACTCATAGGATAATCTGGTCTATCCAATTCAGTCTTTCCAAACGTCTCTGACGTTTAATTTCCATTTTAGTACATCAAGCCCTGGCTGTTATGAGACAATAGCACTTTTACCTGCCATCTGCCCACCAGGTGGAACTAATGAGCTTCTGATTATATCTTGCTAAGAAACTTCTTTGCAAAAAATATCAACATAAAGCAAAATTTTCGCTTTGTGTTATTGGATAATACACCAGTTATGCAACAACATATCAACAGTTCATAATTTCACACTTACTGACTTCAGATATTGACTGACTTATTGCTTGGAAACAAACCAGTGTATTTTTAATTGCAATTTAAGCCTTTATTTTGTTTATTTTGTAGTTTCTTAGGCTAAGCTAATCTTTGTGCATCTTTTATGCTTAGTTTGGTTTTGCTTTCCAGACTGGCCCCACCGGCCATAAAACACTCCTCCTGTTACAAACAATTTTCACACTCACATTTTCAGAACAAACTAAGAAAAACAGCCCTAGAAATCTTGTTTCAAAAGTAAGTGTAAATTCCTTTTAAATGGCTGGTGGTGAAGGAAGGTATTGAGTGTTAAGTGCGTTTGGACCCTGTAAATCAGACCCTCAGATGTGTCCTTTATCAGTTGCAGCTTGGCTAAGCCTAGATAACACACGCTTATGCAATGGTGTTTTGCTAATAATGTTGATATGTTCCTGCACACTTGTGCAATGCTACGCAAGAAGGAGAACCGATGTCTGTATCTGTTGGACAGGGTTCCACTAATCTAAATGTGTCCATGTGGTTCCCCTGTAGAACCATGTAGGTATAATACAAACCTAGTGAGTCTATGTCAGGAGCATAGCTGTGCATTGTGTACTTTCTGTAGGCAGGCTATAGAATATTTAGTGACTGAATTGTGAACTTAAACGGGCCCCATAGGTGCTAATAGTGGCCCTAAGATAATTGTATATAGAATATTTACTTAACTTTTCAGAAAAGGTAAAGATTTATGGCCATGTTATAAACTCAAAATTGGCCCTATTTAATACCCTTTAAATTTAATTACATTTTGTGCCAAATTTCACCATGGAGGAAGAGAGGCTTAATGTCTCTGTCTTAATGTAACTGTCTATCTATGGCTGCATTTGAATGATGCTAGCATCTAATGAAGGGAGACGTTGATTATTGCTGATTAATGAAGACAGAAAGCTAATGTGTGCTTGTAGAGATAAAGCTTTCCAATTAGCACTGAGATATCGACTGAACTCACTACAGGACGTCACTCTTGATCCACATAGCTGCTGTGTCACAGAGCGCTCTCACAGTTCAGCTACCAGATTGTACAGTTGTTGATACTGGCTCCTGTAGTGGAGTATAATATTTCACATTGTCTTTGTCCTCATTTTTAATCAGGTCTGTCTCGTAGCTCATGCCAGAAACCTTTGGTTTCTTCTTGTTAGAGTTTGGCATCTTGGGACGCTGCCTAGTATGGAACAGAGGTTCTTAGAACTATGAACTATGTGCCAACTGAAAACTGCAAGACAACAGGGCCGGAGAAAGAGAATAATAAATGCGTTTGTCTCTCTCTTTCATTTTTTAAATGGAGCTTTGCAGCTATCCAGTGCTGGAACTTGCCCCATGTCTTTCTCCACGATAGACGAAAACAAACATGGCGTCAGATGAAATCAGAGTAAGTGTGAGCGATATAATATTACATTACTTAATTTTATTTTGGATTACACAAGCTTTTTACTGACTAAACTAAAAACAAACTTAACAGGTTAGGTTGGTCTCCTATGAAGCAAGCTAGCTAGTCAGCTTGGAAAACTAGCACCGTCTTAACTAGCAATGAGAGCTAGACCAGCTAATTGCTAGTTTACCCAGGTACTTCTGCAAAATGAAAGAAAATCCAGTTTACACTGTTTATGTTTTTCAGCAGGGACTTTTAGGTAAGAGGTTTCTAGTAATAAGTCAGTTCAACGTAGCCCTCCCTTCCTGAAGTCCACACCAATACGCTCCCAATGTATCTTTTCCAATCTGAAGGCTGGACTGGGTCTCTCACAGCCAAATATACAGTATCTTATTGCTGTATAAGAAACTTTGGAGAAAGTATTAAAGAAAAATAACTCCCCTCATCAATTCATATAAACTACTTACTCCTGTCTGAAAACTCTCCCCCTGGCTGCCTTGCCTAACAATGAACAAGGCAGAGACACACATCAACAAAATGATCTCAGATCCTACCAGCACACACACACACACACACACACACACACACTGACTCAGCAGTGCTGTAGAATGTTCAGCTGCCTTTGTCACTAAGTTCCTAAAGCCAAACTGGTGAGTGTATCTCCAGGGAACTCAGTTAACCCAATGCGGGAATCACAATAGTGATTCTTAGCTCATTGTCAATGATGTGCAGTCATGCATTTTGACAATGACGGTTTTGCTGAACAATTTCTGCATCAGTCATTGTTTGGGGCCGTCGATTCATCACTGATATGAAAATGCTACTGTACTGCACTTTAACACCAACCTATCAGCCATCAATAACTGTCATCAAGTTTTCAGGGACTAGAAACTCTTATTTATGCTGAGCAGCTTTTTATTGATTGTATAACCAAAGGTGCTTTAGACTTGTGGGTTAAACAGTGTAATGGCTTTTCTAAAACACATTCATAGTTTCAGACTCTGATGTACTGCCTATAGACGCTCTTATGCATAGTGGACCCAAATGGAGCAAAGGGTGGCTGAAATCGGCAGTTCTTATTGGCTGGCTGTGTGTGTATGTGTGTGTATCTAAGCATCTGTTCTCACCAAACTGTGACCTACAGCTTTTATACTGTCTGAATACTTACATGGGACTCTGTACGTAAACATGCTGAAGCTTCTAACTAGTTTTTATAACACAAGAAAAATTATAATTCTGAAAGGAACTGTGCTCCATTCGCAAGCCCTGCTGGTATAGTGAAATAACTGAGAGCCGCTGTCAGAGGTGTAATTGCATTTTAAGTGTAAGACCCGAGCACATTGGATTATGCTGCAGAATAGAGCAAAGCTAATTGAGTTTTGGCCCTGCTGGCACATGTGTGTTGGAAACATTTACCCAACATTACCACCCCATTAGAATCCTCAAGACCTGGAGCCTGGCAGCAGAGCGTTGGAGGACCATGATGCATTGCTGCAGCTGAAGCGTCAGTGAAGAGCCAAAAACAATCGCCCGCCTTTAGCTTTAGCTGCAAAAATGTTACATTAATTCCTCACATGAGCATTTGACAAGAGAAACGTCTTGTGTGGGAATATAAAGGTCAAGATGAAAATTCTTACAGTTCCTCTGGGTCAGGAGAGCCCAGAAGATGCAGCTACAAGGTTCAGTCACAAAGTTGTTCACCTTCTACACATTGTCTGTCTCATGTATGGTTATTTATTCAGTATTATGTCTGTATTTGTATTGCACTCTGTCAGGACAAAAATGACTTCTATGTACTGAAACAAGTGAGGGCTCAGATGTACATGATGTTATGAAAAATTAAATATTACAAGTGATGATATATGCTACCCACAAAATGAGATCTATTTCCCTATTGATTTTATTCTGTGGTATAGCATTGCAATACAATTTGTGGACATAAAATGCATTGTAAATATTTAGAATTCTGCATTTAAAGGTTATTAGAAACATTTTTGACAGACATTTGACCTTCCTTTGCTTCTTTGTAAGTTCAGATGTTCTCAAGTCCATTGAAAGTCCATTGTTTTCCTAAACATCTTCAGTTAAGGTTTAGATACCAGAACATCCAGCTTAGCTCAGATTTGTGAGGTCCATGCCAGTTGTCATTAAAGCCAAAGGGGGGACATAAAAGTTTAAAGATGCCATTTTCTCTCTCTCAAATCAGACAGCTTGAAATATAATTTATAATGAATCTTAGCAATAATATAATGTTTTTTGTAAATGACTGTTTATTGTAAGACATGCTGTCAGCACAATTTTCCAAATGTTTCATTTAATGTTGCTGCATTCTCTTTGATTCTTTGTTTCTGCAGCAAGCAACACTGTTTCTCTCTCTCTCTCTCTCTCTCTCTCTTACAGTCACACACACACACACAATCTCTCTCTCTTACTCTCTCTTTATCACAGTCATTCTCTCCCTCTCTAACACAATCTCTTTCTCTCTCTCTTACTCTCTCTCTCTCTCTCTCTCTCTCTCTCTCCAGCAGACTGCTGTGTGCCGTGTACAGGCGCAGTCAGGCTCTGTGGGGAGGCTGATCTGGTTATATAACAGTCGGTGCAGCCGTTGTCTGCTGGAAGATGAGCATGCAGGCATCCCTGTTACATAAGCCTGTTAGGATCATATTGTCACTGTGGAGCATCCACACAAAGTGTCCTTGCTACTGTGCTGTCACTATTTTTATATTTTCTTTGATTTTGAATTTTTTTTTGGCCCAATGCAATTTAAAGAGCATAAATGCTGTTTCCCTTTAGGTTTAACTAGAATGTGTACGCAGTGTGGGGGCCAAAAATCAGATAATCAGCTAATGAGAACAGGCAACGCCAACCAATCAGAACCTTGCTGCATGACCTAAGCCCCTCCCACAAAGCCATCACGTACCTCACAGTTGCGCGCCCAGTCAGGTGTCCCGTTGGACTATGGTGGATGTCATGACGATGGAGCCAGCAGCCCTTTCATTCTCCACAGGAAGTCCAAATAGCAGTGGCATCCAGTGACAGGATCAGGCAGCTGTGGGCTGTGACTCATCACCTGAATGCCAGGTGAACTTTACCGGCCACTGAAGAGTCTCCGGGAGCCTGTCTAAAACCTCTAAATACGCAGCGTTGTTCCCACAGAGACGCGAGAGGCTCACCTCGTCTTTATTTCTGGAGGCAGCTCATTGACCTATCCGACAACAAAACACGCTTTCTGAAATTTTTGTGATGTCACAAGGCTTTGCAAGGTCTCTGGCTTGTGGGAAGTAAACAACAGCCCGCTAGTTTTGTCACGCAAGGTTGTTGTAAATTGACCCTGCAGTAACCTCCTTAAGCATCAAATTTAGCTAGTTTTGGCTTATTTCCTCAATGCAGTTGGCTAACGTAACTCTAGTATTTTCCGTCCTTAAGAGTAACTCTACTCCTTCGAAATAAATCTAAAAAAAGCATAATAATAGGTTTTAGGCCCAACGGCTATATTTATACCCAATAATTAAACTGTCCGGGGGTATCGACTAAACATTGGCTTCTTGGTATCTGTTAAACAAACCGTTCTTTGTCAACAGTTTTGTCATATGGTCGTCACAGTGACTGTCACTGTGTTTATATTTACAGTGTGTAGGTAACACATATTCAGTTGTGTATTATGAAACAGACATCAGCTTTGTTGCGTGTCTTGTTTTCTCTCAGCTTCAACAGTCAGTGGGTTTGTGTTTGAGTTTTGTGTGCAGGTTAGTTCCCTGGATTGTGTTAAGCGGTGGACCAGTGAGGAAATATTATCACAGGGAGAGAGAGAGAAAGAATAGACCTTTAGCTGTTCCAGATTGTCAAGCTCACAAAGAAAACACTCAACTTAAACAATGAAAAACAGTCTAACAATATTTCCAGCAGACTGTAGCTTTAATGCAAGTTTATGGGGTGAATGAGGCTTTAACAAAGCAAAATCACAACATATTATACGTGAATCCAGGCTGGGAATCGCTGCTACCTACCATCAAAACACAGAATGCTATGCAATGTTGTTATTGACTACTTAGGTTAGTTCTATAATGACTTTTGGGAATAACACAAAGACTTTCACAAAGAAAATAAGGAGTTTACCAATATTCCTCCAGTATGTTTTGCTATTTACTCCCCTTGGGAAGGGGTTAAATAAATTAAGGTCCATGCTGATGGTTAACCCCACTAATGGTCCCCATGTGAGCTATGCTACTGGACCATTAGTGCAACAGAGAAGCTTTAGACCTGCTAAAGAGTACAACTGAGTCAGGGAATTGTGGGAATACTACTGACATCAGCAACCGGAGTGTATGCCCCAGGTGGGCCTTTTCATGAAACACTTGCTCTGAATGTATTAAGGCATACAATTGCATAACATATTTGACTTTGGATATGATGGTTTTGCTGAGACCAATTTAACTTAACCAGTAATTTCAGTTTGCATTAATTGTTAGGTATCTGGGACGAATTCAGCTTGTTAAAAACAGTTGTAAGAGTGTATATTTCAATATAAAATCAGTGTTTTAGCGTTAGATTTATTTAAAAAAAAAAAATGCATAGCGTTACAATCAGAATCAGAAAGAGCTTTATTGCCAAGTGTGTTTACACACACACAAGGAATTTGTCTTGGCAACAGGAGCTTCCAGTGCAAAAATACAGTACAGACATAAGACACATAAGACAAAATAAGACAAAAGACAAAGTATAACAGTACAGACATAAGACACATAAGACAAAATAAGACAAAGTATAACAGTACAGACATAAGACAAAATAAGACAAAAGACAAAGTATAACAGTACAGACATAAGACACATAAGACATATAAGACACATAAGATACATAAGACGCATAAGACAAAATAAGACACATAAGACAAAATAAGACAAAAGACAAAGTATAACAGTACAGACATAAGACACATAAGACAAAAGACAAAGTATAACAGTACAGACATAAGACACATGAGACACATAAGACAAAATATAATTGCAATATATAGTATAATAATATATAAATATATAAGTGCAATAAGATAAATGAGATAATAAATAAATAGTCCGATGTAACAAGATGTTAGGCAGTAAAAATTTCAGTAAAAATGTACACATGTTACCTATACCCAACAAGTTTGGCAGGTTCCCCCCGTAATACAGGATACGGGGACATGGAATTTTTGGAATGTTCCATGACGTCACCTCCTAGTGGCTGACAGCGAGGAGGGAGCCGTGAGAAATTAAGAGACTCCTTCGGCCAATCAGCGTCCGGGAAGGATACTACCTCATGAATATTAATCACCCCGAGAGCGGCCGGAGCCCGGAGGGGGCGTGGCCCCGAGGGCGTCGCGTGCAGGGCGGTGCGGTGTGAAGTGTTTGCGTTGCGCGACGCGGTGTCTGTTGTTGTGGCGCCGATCAGCTGAACGCATGATCGCGCTTCCAGGTTGACAAGCGAGAGGGGAAGCCCTTCTGTCTCCCAAACGCCCGAATAACCGGAGAACCGTAAGCTGCCGTGCCGCTCGGTGAGAGATGGGATGCGGACACCACGCTGCCCTGGAGACGCGGTGGCTACGGCGTCAACAGCTGGATCAGGTACGGAAACAACACGGTGCATTAACGTTGTCATGTTTTTGGTCGATGCTGGAGATATTCAATGCATTTGAAAGCGCATTTAAGCCTTTTTCAATTATGATCGCGTATTTATACGTGAAGTGTGTTGATGCAACTTGGTGCTTAGATGCCATTTTTATCAGAAGTAACACTGTTTGTTACAGTTCCCACCGGTTTCCACGTTTAAACGGACGATCAGACGTCTTTGTTCAAACAAGTTGATGCATTGTTGGGAAATGGGATGGTAGCTTAAATGTTTTCTCCCGACGGTCAGCCAGGAATAACGTTGTGCTGTAACGTGTTTAACCCACACGCTGGAAGTGATCAAACAGACGGAGTCCCCGAGCGGGTCATTTACAAGACGCGCTAGAGATTGTGACACAGGGTTGAACGCTCACGAAATCGTTCACGCCAAACGATGCAATGGCAGGATATGGCAATACCATCCAATGCAATGGCATTAGGCAGCTTTTGTGCATTGTGTCTCAATCCACTACCTAAACAGTGCCACACAAAGGGCGTTTTAGGACAAACATCACATTTTAAATGTTCAACAATTGACATTATAAGATGTTATTATGATAGATTAAGTGCTGTAGTTTGGAAATGTCATGCATTTGAAGTGTATTGTGTAGCATGTATTACCTAAGTCCAGAATGTGATATCAAACCGCCTGCATTATATCATATGACATTAGGAACATTAGGGTTTGCTTGGCCCAGATGAGTTGGCTAGAGCGACTCTCTTTAATGCAGCGTTTGGTGGTGAGGAGGGAGACTTTAATTCTATTATTTTTTAGTGTATCAGCACAAAGCAGAAAAATCAGCGACTTGTTCTTGCTCACACCAGACGGCTACAGGGCATGGACAGAATTCAGAGGGAGAAAAGACGCTGGTGTTTTTGGCACTTTATAATAACTTTGCAGGTTGCATGTATATTGTTACAGACGATGGTCAATCTGTATGTTTTGCTTTTGAGTGTCTGTGAAGAAAGATTACAAAGAATAAATTAGTCGATGTTCATTTGAGCCATTAAATAAGTGCATTAATGTAGACCAAAGCTAACGGCTCAGTTTTTATTGTCAGTGTCATTTACGTTATGAAACCCTTGGCAAAAAAAGTGTCTACAACTTCCATGTCTGTTTCAGTTTCGCACCAGTTTTGACAGATATGCC